>PNEQ01020452.1:0-24078 GCA_003012365.1 Medauroidea extradentata | reverse complement strand
ACGTCTTTGATATTTGTCATGGCGATTTTTTTATTGTGATACTTAAAAATTCCAGCTGTCTCAGCTGTGTCTTGTCATTGTAAATATTTTATTGTAATTCCCAAAATTGACATCACTAAGTATATGCACACTTTTGCAAGCTGAAATTCCCAGCACTAAATTTATACATATATAATGAGATGAAATATTATAGAAGGTCAATCGTGACTGAATACTAATGTTTTACGAATGAGCGCGAATTTTAATTTTCCAACACCGTAGTATGTCAACAAAACGTAGCAAGTTTAGTGAATTGTTTTCTATTGCAGAAAAAAAAGATTGATTATTAAATGTACATATTAAATATGGATATTTTTCAGTTATCAGTTATGCATCAATTGTATCCGTCGCCGAGACTTGGCTATGACGAAAAAAGTTGAATATAACACGCGCTAGTTTTCAATATCACTGTTAACTACACCAACTGTATCCACAACACCGCGTCTAACAAAAAAAAAACGCGAAATCCACTACACCGCATCTACCAAACAACCCGCGCGAAAATTCAAGTATCAAGCGAGCCACCGTACCTCACAAAACCCCTCGCGTTGTTGCAGCGAGCTCTGCGAGGGGCGCCACCTTACTGGTAGCTTATCGCGGTATCTCGACGTCTCTCAGCGGATCCTCGCCACGTCGTTGACTGGGATTTGCACATGTTACTTCAGTCAATGACCACGAAGAGTATACTGCTTGCATTGCTATAAACTTGGTGTCTATGTAATCAGGAAGAATGACGCTATTGTGTAAAATCGTTATATTTGACATTCACCTAACGGTTTAAGTTTTTTAGACAATCCAAGTTGCTGCTAATTTTCGATATAAAATTTGCTGAAACAATTTTTTTTCTCTCTCGAGAATGCCTGCTGGCAGCTTCACAAAACTTCTTTGGGATGTTAGAAGCACTTTTTAAGGTAATTAAAAAAAATTTCGTTCATAAATGACGAATACTTTTTCTGTTTTGCTTGCCATAACTTCATAACGATAAAGTATATAAAAAAGTAATAAAAACCTATTTTAATGTGTTGGTTCTGTTTAAAATCATTTCATTACACATGATATAAGTACAGAAGTTGCTGAGTATGGAGTTTAACAACTTTGTTTTCTTTCTTGAACAGCCTTAAAGTAACTTATTTGAGCCAGCAGATGTTTATGATAGTAAGAGCCCATAGAAATGGTTTCTGAAAGTAGTTGAGGATAGGCATCTAGAGGGAAACATGACAGTGGTAATATATCAGCTCTCTCTGTTCATATTTTCTTTTTCAAACACAAATGGTTTTTTCACATTAACACTATATCACTTTAAATATTGCTTGTTTTCGAAACTGCCTTGTACTTCCAACATCGCAGTGGTACAGAATTGTGTGTTTAATTTTCTGAACATATACTGATCACACAAGTCCTGTAGGTTTACAAGTTGTGGGTTCAGGCATGCTTGTACTGTATGCTGTTATATATTTTAGTAACTTGAAAAAATATTACGAAAAATGTGTTTTGTGTGATTTTGGACTATAAAAGTTACAAGATGCAGTAATTATTCCAAGAGTGATAAAAATTATTGTTAATGTAATTATTGCTGTGTTATATGCACTCAATCATATATGCAGTTCGCACGAACACATTAACTTACCGTTAGTTGAATAATGAACTATCTTTGTGGTTTCCAGATCCTGGATGAGGTGTATCGTATTCTCCACTACATCAAGGTGACCCCGAAGTTGGCACGCCCGTACAAAGTGACAGATGAATTGTTTGATCTGTCCACCATGGCCATGGAGTACTTCAAGGAGCATATTGAGCCAACCTTGCCAGAAATTGCATACTTCGGAACTGATTTTCTGGACTTTACTGGCGCTTTTGCTCGTAAGTGCTTCGCTTTCCTTCCTTTGTTTCTAGTGGATGGCTTTAAAGTTTTGTGTAGTAAGCAAGCTTTTTTGTTGCTCTTTTGTTACAATGCAAAATTTAATATCTACACAAAAGTGCCTTGGCTGTACATATGTCACATGTTTATCCATTTTTCTACACGGCTGGCTTTTATCCGTGCACTTAAATCATTCCGATTATGTACATGCTGCTGCATTTGAAGTTCACAATCTTGTTGCGTGAAAGCAGCTGGTTTCGTGTCCTAGGTACTTCAAGTTGTATGACCTCGACAGGTTTACTTTCACATGCGTGTGCACACACACATGCGCACAGACATCATCATACTCATGTCACCCACTCTCCCACACCCACTCTTCCATGCTCACTATCCCACGCTCTCTCTCCCATGACCTCATTCCCACACCCTCATTCCCACACCCCCTCTCCCAAGCCCTCACTCCTACGCCCTCTCTCCCATGCCCTCTCTCCCACGCCCTCTCTCCCACGCCCACTCTCCCATGCCCTCTCTCCCACGCCCACTCTCCTGACACAAGTTTTTTTGTTGATTGCAAATTGAATACAATAATAAATGTTGAGTTTTTGGTTTTGTTTTACTTGAAGAGATGTCAAATGCATTGATGTGTTGTGGTTTGTCTATAGCCACTACATCCACTAAATCGTACCTGTGCTTGGGTTCGCCTCCGGACAGCAGCACCTTGAAAGGAGAGGACTCCCCAAGCATGGTTGTCAGCAGCGTTGATGACCATTCTGTATCACAACCACTGCCACAGTCCAACATGGTGCTGCGAAAACGTATTCGCAAGATCAAGCAGGGCATGAAAAGGTGACACGTCATACATGTTATATTCCACCTTTCCTTTTGTCCTAAAATTTTGTAAGTGGTCCCCTTATCAAGCCATGTCTGTTATAACTGTTTCTGGTGTGAAGCAAGTTCTTTCAATTAAATAATGGTTTGTATTCGAGTAAAACCCTGTTACGATGTTTGTGATGGGACAGAAAGAAGTGATGTTTATTAATCAGAAAGGCTTCTTAAGAAGGTTTAATTGTACATGTTTGTGTATACAAGGTGCAAAATTATTTAACTTGTCAATCAGGAAACTTCTTAAGTGGGTTTCATTGTTTTGGATGCACATCTTCCATTAAAATTCATACCCAAGAAAGACAGATCTGACCTGTACATGTCCCAAAAAAAAAAAAATCAGAACACAAGAGCATCAAATGACTTTTTGCATGCATGATTTTTTTTTTCCTGCCGGAAAGTAGGACTATAATAGAACCGCAACTCTACAGACACTCATGGTTCCCCATAATTTATCCATATAAACTGAAAACACTAGTTTCGTCCTCCCCCACCCCCTTTTTTTTATTTAAATAGTACCCGTAAATCAATAAGTAATATTCAAACTTCTCTGATATAAACGTAAAACTTTATTCTAGACTCGTACTTTACTTTTGAGAGTGGCTTGTTTTCTTCAGCAGTGCCTTAAACTTCCGCCATCAAGAGTTAAAAGATGCAAACTAATAACAGTTGGTGCTACATATGCTCGTAAGCGTCTCGCCTGACCCCTTTATTTCCTTGCTGTCCGCCTTCATTCCAAACAATCTTGAAAAAACCAACAAAAGCTGATTAGGCATCACCGAAAATCGTGTGTGCTGTTTCCAACGAGCCATTTAAAGATTCTTACGCCAGGAGATTTGGCACTTCTGTAATTTAAAATTTTAAAGTTTGGCTGTGGCTCACAATATATAGTATGCTTCCTTTTATTGGAGCAGCATTATTTGTACTCTCAATTGGTACATTTTTGTGTAATTTTCAAAATTATACTTTTTTTTTTTTCACATATTACAGAAAATAGAGCTGTCAGCATTGCCCAAGGCTACGGAAAACATCAGCCCTCTTAAGAGTCGCTACCTCAGGGCTTCAGCCAATAGGAAAGCTTATGCTCATATTTGGCACAGCCCTTCAAGAAAGGAAACTCCAGGCGCCAGTTCGTCCGACCCTCTTAAAGACCATTCCAGCCTTCACAGTTTGAATTTTTAGTAACTTAACAGTTAAAAAAATTTTACAGTGATAAAGCACAGAAAAACTTCATTAAAAAAAATGATTGGAAATCATATTCTGAATCCTTTGATACCTCACGTGATAAGTAAAACCTCATTAACTCAAAGTGTTCGGGACCAAAATTTTGTACTTCGAATTATCGAATTTTAAAAAAAGGTGGCATTTTTCTTGGTTGTTGCACACTGCGTTTTCTTGGCCGTTGCACGCTGCATTTTTCTTGGCGAGGACTGTACTGCAAGTAGCGCTCTTCACGTAATCACATACTCCCCTATTAGACTGTCTGCAACTCTCTCTGCCCTTTCCCTCTTCCCTTGTTCCAGCGCTTGATATCTCCCACAGTGTTGCCTTTGCCACAGACCTATCCTGCACGTGATTGTTATTACTTAATTATAGATGTGTGTGGTTTTGGATCTCTAAAGAGGTGAGGGAGTTTACAGATATCTTAAAGAATTTAAGTTTGACCATCCCATATCTCAAAAAAAATTGTATTAATTTCATGCAGTGTCATTTTTAAAAGTGCAAAGTGAGTTTCCAGTAGCTCTTCGAAGGAATATCAGACGTGTCGGTGAGATTATTTAATAAATAATGTAACGTGCCCAAAATGGTAACTATGACCAACCCACTTCCCGAATGAACATTTCGTCGTTCCAATGGCAAAGTTGCTAATCTGCATAAATGCAGTTTTGCCTTTACAAGCAAAAACCTCTATAAATGCATGAGAAAACTACAGTTATATCGTGATTTATATGAAACCAAAACAAGGTTAGTAATTTTCCAAATAGTTTGCAATGATACCCATTACTGTTATACACACACGTAAATGAAGCCCAAAATGCCCAAAACAGAGCACATTCGCAATTTTACTGTGGTCTCAAACACCAAAATGATATAATCGCTAAGTGCAAAGTAAGTTGCGAATCTTCTTTTCACACTAGAGTTCCTATAGTGAAGTAGATTACTGAAATTCAATTCACTTGTTAAATTATTAGTTACAGTAATAAAAAAGTAAGGGTTCAAGCCAAAGATAGTATAACAGTAACATTGGCTAAGCTTATAACCCAACACTTTGTGTGATGCCTGGAGAAGGTTTGTTTAAAATGATCAGTCATCACTTTCCGAGTCTTCAAATGCATCTGGAATTGGCAACACATCACGGACATTTGAAGATGATGGTAAATTTGCATAGAAGTTATTTGTAATGTCTTGGAAGAAATAAATCTTGAGGTGATTACATCATATCTCTCTTCTTTGTAGCGGGCATATGTGTACGTCCGGTTGTAGTTGGTGTTGGTGATACTGGACGATTTTTTCCACTCTTAGATATAGAATGCTGAAGTGACTGATGTTGCATGTGTTTTTCCATTCTGAGTGGTTGAAATATTGAAATGGCCTGGCATAGATGATTGTTGACAAGGTGACAGGTTTGTTGGAAATGACAGTGAATCAGGTAAGCTATGTTCATCAGTCTGAAGATTCAGGTGGTGATGGTATATAACTTTCACCCCCATCATCATAGCTTACATCACTTGGTTCTTTTGAGTGCCCTTTTGGCTAATGTTTTTGCATGACGAGAATTAGTTTCAACACTCTTAGGTCCCTTGTTTTCACTGTCGTTCGCATTGACATATACAAGATTCCTGTTTAAAACATTTAAGCTAGCCTTATTAGTCTATGTCCACGACTATCTGATGTATTCTCAGGATTTGCAGACATCATAACCATTCAACTGCAACACACAAACCGGGAAACACACTAATATCCTGTTTTATAAAAGAGGCAATACAGGTACAGAGCTGGACAAGCTACACGGAAGGAAATACATGAAGCAATCTTCGGATCTGACAGTTTTAAGCAAAACAGCTATGTACCTCATGCACAATCAAACTCAGTCCACAGGGTGTGTTCCAAACATCTCTTGTCAGCTTTCCTGACACTCAACAATACTTTTAACGTAAAATTTAAAAGTTGTTAGAATTTTCAGATATTAAACTGACACGTCATAAAAACCAATAACAAATACCACAAATGCCAACTACAAAAAATTGTGTCCGATACTCTAATTAAGGCATATTTCTTACATGTCAAAAATTTCACTATCTCGGTAACAATATTGTGTACAATGGTTGAAAAATCAATATTATTTAATATAATAAAACATTTGCAGTTTTCAAACACTATGTAGCTCAATTCTTAAACTGTCTTTAAGTGCTCTGCTCGTAATTTTATAAAAAATATAAGTAACGTAATAACTGCTCGAAGCATAGAAAGGCAAAACTTCATACACAAACATAACCTACAATTTGAAACACTTTAAAAAGCATTTAATGTTATAATTAGCATTCACGACTGTGGCGATACACATTTCAATAAAAACGTGCAGTTCGATAAGGACAACGTAAATTATGTAAACATAATTAGGGAAGGCTTTGTAAAACAATGCGTTTTTGTAATGCAAATTATAAGATATAACATTAGCTTAATGGTGGTTTGAAAACCATTTAATCCTTATGAACTTACCTTATCGCCACAAAACGGTGAAATGATACTATTTCAA
Organism: Medauroidea extradentata; assembly: GCA_003012365.1. Classification (NCBI taxonomy): domain Eukaryota; kingdom Metazoa; phylum Arthropoda; class Insecta; order Phasmatodea; family Phasmatidae; genus Medauroidea; species Medauroidea extradentata. The sequence continues at coordinate 17,542 of PNEQ01020452.1, read as the reverse complement.
TTAGATTCTTTCTCATTTACAGAATAAACAAATTACAATCATAAAGAGCATTACTAACAACTGCTACACTTATAATTTCTGCGGCAACAAAATAAAAATTACATATGCACCTTTACCATGGTTATTTTCAGTAACTTTGGTTAGAGCTTCTGTGGTAAATTTGCAAAACTGTCTATTCGCAAATTTACCATGGCTGAATTTGCTTTACATCGTACTTTCGTAAAAATGCAATTGCAGAATCCAACTACTGCTATTGCGTTGCACTTTTGCAACTTTAATATGGTGTGCATTGATTAACTGCAATGCAAAATATGAAAAAATATCATTTTCTGGAAAAATGCAGATTCGCAACTTTACCATTGGAATGGCGATTTGTAAACATCTGTCATCGAGTCATTTTCGCAAGTGCAAAATTATTTTCCACAAGTTTTTCGAAGGTAAAATCGGATGCCGTGTTGGTCAAGTCTTATTTTAATCAATGTCGTCAAAAATTACGTACATTACACTTCAAAACAGTAGGTATGACCAACCCACGACCCCAAAAAAATTTGTAATATCGGGTGCAGTAATTTTGACAAGTGTAAAGTGAGTTTTCAATAGCTTTTGGAAGGAAAGTTAGTCAACTTGTTTGTGAAATATTTTTTAATCAGTGGCAGACATCTACAAAAGGCAGAGTAGTACCGTATTTGCCGTAATAAAGGACAACCCCTCACATAAGACGAATCATGGTTTTTAAGTTTCAAAATCTTGTTAAAAAGTAATTATGTATAACTTTTGAAATTCCCGGCTGATTTTTTCCTTTACCAGAAACATAAATATTTAGTTGAAATATTTTTAATGGATTTATTAGCGGTATTTAAACATCATAGGGGAAGCGTAAACAAATAATGTTGGCTACTACTGCCCCCCGGGCACCCTAGAGGCGAGGAAATGCACGGCAGTGGTAACACGTGGCCGACGACATCATCAGTTGCCGGCAGCTGTGCTCTATTTGGCAACGCCGGACTGAAGCCCACCACGCACTGCATGGCAATGCCGGGTTGCCAACAAATTTATTAACGTAAATAAAAAAACATTCTAATACAACGTTTTTTAGCGAACAGTAACTAGTTTGTTGTTGCACGAGCGTGGTGGCCTACAAGCTACCTTAGTTGCCGCCGCACATATTTATGATTTTACCGTTGTCTTTCAAACTTTTTGCTCAGTTTTCATTGCAAACTTTTCAAAACTTTCTTACGGGTTGTAGGAGTGGAGAGAGATGGAAAGATAGGTGGTTTGACAGTATTAGTCATCTCTTCGCACATGATGGTGTGCGCTCGACGAGTGCACGCTTGACGTATGTTCCACTGTAAGTTTTTATTAAATTTTTTTCACCAAATTTTTTTCTTTCATATCTGTGGTTTACCAACTGATAGTTACTACGGTATGTTGTTGTTGGCCAACAGATTTTTTTTTAAATTCCTATAAATGCAGACGTAACATTCCCGAAGATTTAACTTTTGCAGGGAGGATTAAAAAATATGAAGTCAGATTTAACAAAACATTGATATAGTGTAGACATTTATGGGTCCTGAGGCATTTAGTTAAATTGGGGTTCTACTGTATCTGTGTTTGTGGCCTTGGTTTTAGTCTCTTTGTATTGGCGGATTTGGTTGTGAACCACAGTAGTTTTTCATGGTAGCCCCTGTCTGTGAAGGCTTTGGCTATTTGTTCACACTGTTTGTTGAGATCACTATGAGTGGAGCTCTGGTGGTGAGACTGTATGGTAGGGATTTCTTAACATGGTGTGAGTGGTAGCTGCCAAAATGGAGTTACAGTAAACCCTCAATCTAACGACATTGCACGGTGCCAGGTAATTATGTCGTTAGATCGACGATGTCGTTAGTCCCGAGGTAATTAATTCCCCCCCCCCCCCAAAAAAGAAAATTTTTTTAAGTCTGTTTTTTCTTAAAGTTAATGTAGAACAATTACTGACTAAAAAAAACATGTTTTTCATTGAAATTATATTTTTGTACCATGAAAAGGTGTCTTCCAAATAAAATGGTAGGTACTCCATAATCCCCCGTGTGCCATGACGTGAGTGGCCGTTCGGCACACTCGGTCTGGTTGTGTAGAATAAGGGAGGGGAGTGGTGGAGAGGCCAGGCCGCTGGCCTTGGCTTGCCTCCCTCTCAACTCGCTGTACGATTCATCCTGCTTGTCTGGCGCGAAGCACACACAACATAGTAGAACAACTCCTATTATTCTCTTGAAAGTATACTGCAACGATTAAAAACCTTTCAGTACCGCCATTGAGCATTTTTTTTTTTTATTGTGCAAGAACTGTTACAGCCTGGCGCCATTGTAAGAATTTAAGCGATACTAATAAAAGTTCTTATTAAAGAACAAAGATTTAAAAAAAGTCTGTATTTTTAAAAACTCAAACGTCTGTAATTAACACGAATTAGGAGCCAATGAAAATGGCTAAAAATGGACTTTTCAGGGTGCTGTCACATATAAAATGACTGAATTACTCGCCGCTAAAAGTCGTAGGCCTGTTAGAAAAATCATGAAACTATACACAACGCAACAGTTTAATGCTCTGTACTGCGAATAGAGGCTGCTGGCTGCAGTCATTCTTATTGCTCCCCTGTCGAGCGAGCTTAAAACAAAAACCTTACCAGCCCTCACATGGTGATAGGACTGTTGTATTTGCGTCATAGACCGTTTTTACGCTGCAGCGATTACAGACACGTGCCTCACGTGACGAGTGATCAAAAATACAGCAGAAGTTGTTAAGGTCAAGCCGAGCTTAATTCTTTCGCTGAGAAAAAAAGACGAGAAAACGCTGGATTTTTTTTCTTCTTTTACGGACTGAGTGGAATGCTGGTCCTTTTTTTTTTTTGCCATGCTGTAATGAGGGTGAAAAAAAAAAACGTACCGTCTCTTCCAAAGATGTTAGGTCTCTTCAACCCCAATCCCCTGGGTTTACACAAGACACGGAAACAAATACATTGGCTGATGGCAGAGAGTCGCCGAATGGGAGAGGATAACAAAAACATTGTGGCTCTGCTTTGTGGCCAGACAGGATACGAGTTGCACATGACTATCAGACAGACGGCAGTTGATGCGCGCGCACACAAGCACAATCTAGTTTGTCTGCGGAGGGTGGGGGGAGAGAATGGTTATTGGCTGGCGTGCAGTCAGGAGGGAAGTTATTTATTTTTACCGTACATTTCTTACAGCACAGCATTCTCCAAGGAAAATGCAACGTGGATGAATTTCCTTAAATGTTTTTGATCCCTAATTTCTTACACTCGTAAATAACCATTGCTATGCCACGTCAGTAATCTTAACTGCATAGCTTTGATAAGGACACGTGGAGGAGTCAGCGTGAGAGGGAAGAATATGTAGGAGGGAGCATGGAGAAGAAGTAAGGGTGACGAGGAGATAAGGTAGTGTTAGTCATGAGGTCTCACATATGTCGGTGTTGCGCAGGTGGCCTACTCACCTGGCGCGCGCCTCACGTATATTCCAGCCGAAGTTTCTAGCATTTTTCAAAAGTTTTTTTTTGTTTCACAGCGGCATATCACTAATTTATGATAACTGCAGTATGTTATTGTTTAATACACGCATCATTATGTTTAAATAACATTTTACTGCGGTCTATTGCACTTTGCTTTGATTTTATCAATTTTTTTAATTACTAATTTTTCCAGGGTTCCTGGAAATTATGTCGTTAGATCGCCGCTGTCGTTAGATCCGATGTCGTTAGATCGGGGTTTACTGTACTGCAAGTTATTGGTGGGCTTGGAATGCACAGAGATTTGAATGGTGCAGTTGTTTATGGTTAACTCTGCCTAGGAATATTGCATGTGTTGGCGAGTATGACCAGGTAAATTTGAGAGGACTGAAGAGCATTCAAGTTTTCCAGATATTGTGTGGGATTAGTACCTGTAGAAGTCCAGTTCATGAAGATGTCATTGATGAAACACATTCAGCAGAATGGTTGAGTGGTCCAGTGGCAGAGAAAATTAGTTTCCAGTCTTCCCATGAACAGATTTACATAGGATGGGGTCATGTGGGGTACCCATGGCTGTGGCTTGTATGTGAAGGTAGTGGCTTGAAACAGATGGTATTGTTTGTTAGGGTTAGTCTGGTAAGTTAGGAATGCTGTTGTGGGTTTACTTTTGTGTGGTCTTTGGTTGACAGATAGTCCAAATGAGTGGGGGATGTTGGTGTGGAGGGATGTGACGTCTATGCAACCTGTACACAAAAATACTAATAAAATATTAATTATATCAATAGATAAACATCCTTCAGAGCAAAAGTTTACCAGTGGTTGTTAAAACTTTCCAGTGTCACTGAAGAAAATTTTAACGCATTGATTTGAATCCACTTTAGTAGCTAGCATAGCAGCTGTGTGTAAATATTTATTAAAGTGGGAAAAAATGGTGCGTTTAATTGTTTTCTCGGTTGTACTTAACTTTGGTATCAACAAACATTACGTTAAAATACTCCTCCTAAGTTTGTAGGCGGCAGATCACAGACTGTACAGGTTCACATTTATGGAGGATAGATAGCGCCACAATAGACTATACATAGGGATGGTGGAAAATAGCATTTTAAGATCAGTTTTATAGCGTTTGGCTTGTAGCATTAATTAGCATTTTAAGTTTTGCTCATACCATTTATGAGCATTTATTTTGTAAAACTTTAGGCAGATACTTGTGATAAGTTTCTGCTTCCAGGAATTTACCTACGCAAAAATAATACAATTCCGTACATTATTTATTATGTCAGCAGAAATTTAAATTAAATAAAAATAGGTAGTAAGGGTACCGTATAATTATTAACTTTTTCATGTATGTCCGAACAGCTGGATCGTCGAGTTTATGAAGTATGTTTTCTGTCATAAACATTTCCACAGTGTCTTCTATGAATTCCTGCTTTTCTGTTTTCGCTCGTTTTTCTTGTTGAATTACAGCCGGTAAAGTTGTTTGCCTTTTATTACTGTCATACTGTGACATCTTCTCCAACATTTTATGATGATTAGCCATTTTAATGTTTTTTTTTCGGAAGTGTCTTTCTTTTCCAAATTTATTATTAAGTTGCATATTTTGCTCAAGTATATTTGAATCACTAACCCAAAAGTGATGGGATTTATAATCGGCGGCTCGCGAATGTGCTGAAATAACTTTCGATCTACCCATTTTCACAATAAATACAGCCGAATCACGTAATACAAAAGGCTAGACCTATATCGGTAATACACAGTACGTAATAACTGTATAACATTTATTACATAAACAGGTTAATGCAATAAAAATTGGTGCATAAACTTTTAAAATTTACGGAAGAAATATAGCACATTCAAATCTAAATAACTGCATATCTTATCTGCTGTTGTTTATTTACGTCGCGCAAGAATCGACACATAACCTAAATCATTAGTTCTGCCAAATTACCAAACGTTCGTAGAGAATGAAACAAAAGAATGATGAAACATAAAGTTCAAATATAGCAGTGTTCGTGTGGTCCATTTCTTTTGCAATTTTTACGCATACGTGGTACCTTCTTGTTACGTCTCTGACATACGTGCTACACTTTTTACACCGCCTCGGCGTGGTACGGTAGAAAGTGTAAAAAGTGTACTGTGCCTACACCATATTGTCGTATAGGTGCAGTTTCGCGTCAATTCAACATCGAAGTTGGCTGCAGTGTTTTACCTTAGAAAAAAAAGACAACAAATGAAATTATGACGATCTTTGTTGACGGTACACAGTTTATTTTGCTGCTTGTGTTATTTTCGTGTTAATTCGCTCTTAAGCGCCCGATTATCGCATTTTATAGCAAATAAACCACTTTATAGCTTTTATTCGCTGCTATATCGTTAAAACGATTTTCCACCATCTCTAACTATACAGTCAACTCTCGATTGTACGACCCCGGGAATAACAACCCTCTTGAAGTAACAACCCTTTTTCCAGGAACCGTGGAAAATTGAAAAAAATTTAATTCAAAGAAAATAGCAGAAAATGGCCTTGCATTTATTATGGCTGCTAATTGTTGCAGTTATTTCTCGAAAACTGTACTGCTGCACACAATGTGTTTGTTCTAAAAATATACTTTGCTGCCACTTCCTCCTGCACGACATGATGGCCCGATGGCCGGCCAGAATGCCCCTTTCCCATCCCCTGGTCGGTCAGCGACCCGCCCGCCTCCTTCCTTCCACCGGCCACACATTCCAATAAGGCAGTTCGCTCACCACTGTTTCATCACGTGCGCGCTGTAACTTTTTGCCACTAATTTCTCGTGCCCTTTGATACGATAGCCTGTCTTTCTGCCTGTGATATTACGATTATACGTCTTGTTTATTTAAGCTTTATTACATTTTCCGTTTGGCTAACTAAAATCTATTAAATATAATTACCATTATGTCATTTAATGATGTATACACAGTAATGTTTATAAATCATTATTCTTTTGAAAAGTGAAAGCAGGACAGTTCGTAATTGACACTACAAAACCTCGGGTGCATGTCTCAGATATGCATGGCACAGCGCAGGGCAGTAGGAACACTTGACAACAGCGCGCCTGGTGTGAGTCACTAGTCCACATGTGCGCTCGTGCCCACACGCACACGCAATAGGCTCGACCATAAATAACAGCTGTGGCGCTTGTATACGTCGGTGAAAAGAAAATATGAAACAGTATTGTGTAGGTTTAATGTTTTTCTGTGAATGTGTTACCCAAGTTTATTAACAATGATCAACATCTTGATGTTTCTAACTGTTTATTGTTGGCGAACAAATTGAAACTGAGTATTAAATTCCTCTCCATGCACATTGGTGAAGTGTTTAAAATAACTTGTGCAGAGAGTAGAATCATTATACAAGCAGATTATTTTCACATGACCAACCGAGCTAGAGAAGAGAAAGAACTGCAAAACAAAGAGAGTAGTGTTATCATCACGTCCCATCTACTGAGCAAGCGAGCGTCAGGAGCTGTGACTAGGTAGTGGTCAAAAGTGGCACAAGCGATGCAGTAGCCACGTTGTGTATGTTGTTTTTGAACTAACCAGTTTCCAGATAGGTCCTTGCACACACGTGTGTGTGGTCCCTCGCTGCCAAGACAAGGTCCTAGGACTGTAGGCAAACAGCTTTATGAAAACGTTTGTTGTGCCAACTAGAATTATCGTTGCCGGCAAAGTTTGTGCATAATGTGTTGAAGAAAAGTCTTAGATGTCAACCATGACATACCTATTGAAACATTTGTACTATTTCAATCAACAACATTGTGATAGTACCTTGTAAATTGTTTCGAACCGCCGACATTGCTGGCACTTCATTTACGTTGCCGACAATATTATGTTTCATTATCGTGAATTCATGCTTGATGTTGAGCTACAGAAAGGTCGTATATGCACGTCCAGAGTATCATTTATTCAAAATACGTTGCTGTATTGAAAATATATTACTAATTTTATTAACTTTTTTTGCAGCTTTCTTGCAAATAACTCCAAAAAAACGGTCATTTCGGGTGCTAGAATCTATATTGTCTGCGACGTTTTGGCATAATTTTGAGCCAAAGAAAGGTAATGTGATGCGGGCTCCTTCGTCGCCGTCACGTTGTGGTGTTTATATAGTTGTTGGAAGTTACGTCCCTGTTCGGGGCGGCAGAATGTGGTGGGTCTCCCCCATCGCTCACGTTCTTATCTATATATGTTGGAGGTTATGATGTCCCTGTTCGGGGACGCCAGAATGTAATGGGTCACCCCCGTCGCTCTGTTGTAGTTGTATTCTAGATGTTGGAGGTTATGATGTCCCTGTTCGGGGACGCCAGAATGTGATGGGGCTCCGTCGTCTACGTTGTTATTTATAATATATAGATGTTGGAAGTACGTCGCCGTGTTGTTATTGTTTATATATATTTGTTAGAGGTTATGTCCCTGTTCGGGGCGGCGGTATGTGATGGGGCTCCGTCTACGTATGTGTTGTAGGTTATGTTGATCCTTGCTGCCGGCGACGACTTATCTAATTAGACTTTTCCTTGTTTGTTATTTATATGCCCGGATAGCCTGAGGAGTTTACCTAAGGAGTTTACATAGAAGAAAAAAGAAGCCAATTTCTTTAATAACTTTCAGTCTTTTAATAATAGTTCACCAGACGTACATGGCACAATAATGTACAAAAATTCTTTCCCGTGATTTATGTCTTACAGTGTGAACGTGAATAGGTAACACCAGTGGCGGAATTCACTAAGTCATGAGTGTTCGTCCCAGTTTATTATCGGTTGTGATCTGCCTCAGTTTTCTCCACAAAGGAAAAAGACCTAAACTACGGGGTACCACTAACGGTGTCTTAAACTGCTATACTCACATGTGCAGCTATTTCTTGCACCTACTTACTTGAGTACTACTCTTAACAAACACCGCAAAAGAAATACATATTCGAGTGCTGGCTACACAGCCCACTTTACTCGCGGATACGTCCTCTAAGCTTCACCGCCCCTCTACCACGTTTAACACGTCCTCTTCCTGCCGCCATGACGCCCCAACTAATAAAAAACACTCAACCGGCCATCTCCCGATGACCGTCCACGAGCTCCGATGTATCACAACCCCTACTGACCGATTACAAACAAAAAAAACTTAGCCGGCCATCTCCCGGCGACCGGTCACGAGCTCCAATGAAACACAACTAACTTTCCTGGGCGGACACTCTGACTTACTCGGCCAAGCGGCGGAGGGATACATCAGGATCCAACTTGCCTAAAAAGCTGGTTAATTGACGTTTATAACCTAAAAATTGTATGTAACATAGATACTGATAAATTTACAAAGCGTTTAATTCCATTATACCAGCTAAATATTCATTAGTTTATTAATTGGGGACGTGCAGGGTCATCAATCTGTCGTGGATCAACACCTTCACGGAGTTTTGCGCCCGACACTACCACCCACGTTGATCGAGAAACGCCCTACAGAGCCCCTGCATTCGAGCACGTCCATGTACGTGCCTCCAAGCGAGTGAACTCTGACCTGCCTGTCAGATAAATCCATCCAAAGCACAGGCTAGCTCAGAGCTTATTTGAAATTGTAAAAGCTAGCACTTCTCTGTATGTGCTTCCAAGCAAGAGAACTATGACTAGCCTGCCACATAAATCCCATTCCAGGAGAAGCAAGCTAAGGGGCTACTTGAAATTAAAAAAAAATCCAAACAAGGCAAAATATAAGAATAGTTTACTTAGAAAAGTTGCTAGAAATTAAATTAGCTTTAAAATGAGTCCAAACACGATATAAATCCGATAAAATTGACATGTAAAATTAAATTCTTTTCTCTTGCTTTAAAGCTAAATTTTAAATAGACTTTTAATGTTAATTTCTCTACTCGCATCCCCAATTAGTAGGTTGGATCCCGCCGTATACATCCTTATACCTGGTTACGTTGGCCTACTTAATTTGTTATTAACAACAAAGAAGAAAAAAGCATTAATTAAGACAAAAACATTGAAATTACTGTATGATAAGAGGCCAAGTAAGTGCTACGTGCCAGTGCACGTCACAGTAATATATCCGCTTCCAGTGTATCTAATTATTCAAAAAGACGTTTTTGTTTAATTTTCAGCCAAAGAAAGGTCATAATATTCGCTTCCAGTTTATATATTTATTCAAAATACTTCACTCTACTGAAAAATATTACAATTTCAATAAACTTCATTGAGACATTCTTGAAAATAACTTCCCAAAAAAGGACGTAGTGAGCGCAAGGATTTATGTTATCTGCAAGGTTTATGATTTATATTGAACTAAACAAAGTCGTAGATCCACTTCAGTGGCATACTATTAAAAATAATGAGTTTGCTTTTCAAAATAAATGTATACCATTTTATAAAGACACTTAATTTTTGCGCCAAAAATTAGTGAACGCCGATTCAATGATAAAAAACGGTAAATGTCGTAATTTTTGTGGTCTGGGATCGCCAAGAATTTGTCAAAATTCTAATAACAACCCCTCCGAAATAACGACCCTATTCCCGGGAACCGTGAAGGGTCGTTAAATCGGGAGTCGACTGTACTTACTATTGTCTGTTATGAGGTCACATATAGACTATTCATTATAAAGTGAGCACTGCTAAAATTTTCCTTTCAGCCATTTTGCATTTATCTTTACCATTTTTAACATGAAAACTTCCATTAAACTGAAACCCAGAGTAAACGATTCACCACTCTGAATACTTAAAATCTTCGGTCGTAATAAAATACAGTTTTTGGTTATTATGTATGCTGGAAAGTGCTCAGTTTAAAGTGAACAAACTATAATTTTTTTAAAGTGTTGTACTGTACATGTTTCATACATCAGTTAGCAAACTTTGTCGTAAAATGAACCTGAGCTGTCCATTTCCTTTTATGTAGTGTAATTTTTGTCTTGGTATTGAGGTTAACATTTAAAACTTTTTAATGCTGACCGTAATTGCCAAAATAGCTGTCAAAATTTTTTGAAGTTATACAAAATAATTTTCCAATTTGCAGTTGTGTCAAACTGGCTGAAAATGAAAAAATTGGTTGTAAAATAATGAATGTGAATTTTTAATTAACATAGGCTCTCTGAAACACTTCTTCATAGGAAGTTGTATTTAGGTATGAAGAATGGGATGAATAAAACTACTGTTGTGAACATGCGAGCCGTAATAAATGCAAATGTTACAGTCATTGTCCACATACCTATTGCATCCCATTGCTTCAAACTTGTTTTTTGTTGTTTTATCACATAATTTGGTATTGCTTGTGGTGGTGTGTTTCAGGTATAATAGCCAATTGACCTCAATGCGTCGTGACCTCAAGTCATGCAAAGGCAAAATTGCAGAGCAACAAAAGCAAATATTAGAATATGCAAGCAGATTAGATGAATATGATAAAAAGAATGAAGAGACTTCACGTAAATTTAGTACTCTTCTTCAGGTGAGTGTAACTTTTCAGTTTTCACATTTTGTACTCTAGACCCATGATTTTACAAATAGTCACGGTTCCATTCATCACATTCTTAAAATAGTGAACTTTTTTTAAATTTATAGGGGCCTGCATATTTTGTCCCCAACCCCATCAAAATAAATATAAGCCTACTTTGCCCCCCCCCCCCTGCCCCATCATCAAATTTTAAAACTGCCATGTTTTTGCTATGTGCCTCTAGTTGGGTTTTGATTTTCTTAACGTTTTATGGGGAATTATGTAATATGATAATCTAAAAATAAATTTATATCAATAGCCAGACGTCTTCCGATCAAAAGCATACCTCTGAAAGGTATGTACGACCAACCCTAGTCCCAAAAAAATTACACCCCGCGATTGCCTTCTCGTGAGTGCAAAGTCAGTTTCTAATTTTTTTTATAACCATACAATAACACTAAAATAATTATTTACTCCAGTATATAGAACTCTTCAGAACAAAAATATACCGTATTTATCCAAATATTAGGGCTGTGCGAATATTCGAAGTTTAGAATATTTTTCAAATTGTAAATTTGTATTATTCGAATTTGAAAAACAAATACCAGATTCCAAAATTTCAAAGTATTCTAGCAATATCGAATAGTGAATTGTAAACAGTTTCGTAAAATAATCAGAGGACAAAACAAAGCTACCGTATATTTGCCGGCATATAGGACGACCCCGCATGTAAGACGAGTCATGGTTTTGAAGGTACAAAATCTTGAAAAAAGTAAATTACTAATTTTGAACTTCCTGACAGAAAAATATTTTTTTCCTTTCCCAGAAACAATAAAAATTTAGTTTAAATATTTGCAATGCATTTATTACAGTCGTATAAACCTCGCAGTAGACACATAAACAAATAACATTGGCTACTATTGCTCAGCGTGCGCCCAAGATTCAAGGAAATGCACGGCGGCGGCCTACGATATACCTATCAGTTGCCGGCAGGTGTACACAACTTGGCAACGCCGGACTGAGACACGCTGTGCGCTACATGGCAACGCCGGACTACAACAGCTGCTTGCAAGGTCATTGCATTCCTGTGCGCTGTTGTCTGCTGCCTAGCACTAGACAGTAGACACATGAATGTGTGGTACGGTACCTAGATCCTTGTTCTCTTCGCCCGAGAGTTGTAGTCTGGCGAGATAAGGTATCTCGGCACGAGCTTCAGCTGCATCGATCGCTGCTTCGCTGCGAGGAATTGTCCTTTATTATGAATGCCGCTCATAAAAATTTTGTTCCGTAAATTTTATTAAAAAAACGGGCCACTCGTTTTCATTTGTTACAAAAAACACAATTCCTTGAAAAATCATACAACTCCACAGCTTAAAGTTTAGCTTTCAAATGATTTTTAGGTTACCAAAAATTTTTGCACCTTCATATAATTTTGCACCTTCATATAAGACTAGTAGCAATTTTTGAAGGCCAAAAATATGTAAAAATAGTTGTCTTATATGCTGGCAAATACTGTATTTCTACTTACAAGCACAACATAATTTAATGGATTTTACAGTTTTCGCTGATATTTAAAGGTTAAAATGTATACAAGGAAAAGACCTGACATTCATGGATATTTTCAACATAAATATTTACGTATTCACTTGTGGCATCACATTTGCGGCCATAGATATACTCGTTCAGATACTAAAGATTGTATTATTTGCATTCAAAGCGTAGCGATACGCGATAATGGAACATCGCAGTAGTGGCAACGAAAGTTCGATGTCTACCTAGTTACAGTGCATTCATCTGTGAAAAGGTTTGCCTTTTGTTTACTTTTAACATTGTTTTTTTACATACTTAAATGTTTGCTGCAGGGAAGTTAATAATTGTTATTTTAGTTACAAGCAAACAAAAAATGTTTTGGATCCTTACCAGTGTCGCAAAGAGTGGGAACACGAATTAAAATGGCCAAAACGTGGGGTAACATCATTTTTAGCTTTTGGTGTAGTCTGCTATTTCAATTTTAACGTGACCAAAGTGTGGTCCCAAGGTATTTGTTGGGATGAAATTACGACGGTTCATGCTAGAACTTTACGCTCTGCTAATATTGTGATTTAGGCCGCGGTTACACAGCGACCTGAAGTAGGTAACCGAAAGAGGTTTAGTCAGCCATTTTTAAACATGTTCAATGTATAGCGGCAGGAGTGAACACGTTCGCGTGATTGCACGGTACTCGATTGTTGCAGTCAAATTTGATTGTATTTGGTTACGAAAGTATATTGTTTTGAGGTTATGTTTGGTTTAACCGTTTAACCTACGTACGAACGATAAACAGAGGAAAGTAGCTGGAGAAACATCAAATTTATGTTATATTTTTTGATCTCACTTGTTTACATATTAAAAGTTGCGTCGTCGTAAAAAACAAAACTTTCTGAAAGCTCTACTTACCCCATCCCAAAGCTTGTAACACACTCATATGTTGGTGCAATGTGTTATGTGATGACAAAAATTCTTCGTGACACAAAACGTTTAAATCAATATTACACTTTATTGAACGTGGCAAGGATTTTCGAAAAGTTACTTTTACCACGAACGACCACGTTGCGACGGGTCTGCTTCTACGTTGTTGATTGTTTGTATATGTATATAGAGGTTATGATGTTACGATGTCCCTGTTCGAGGCAGTAAAATGTGACGGGTCTCCGTCGCCGATATTGTTGTTGATTCCGGGACATAACTCTCCTCCGTTGCTATTGCAAGTAGTTAGCAAGCAGAAAAATGGCAAAACACAGCGAGCTGATGCAGAGGCGGTGTCTATTATGTTGATGCCCGGATAGCAGTGAGGTTAGTCCGAAACGGATAAAACAATAATAATAAGAAAAATTATATCGGCATTTTTTTATTTAACCTTTCTTTTGATGCACTTTAACGGACAAAGGCAATTCACAAAGCGAGTGCTCGCCCAGAGTTAGTTGAGGTGACTTTTCTATCTACGTATTACGACTTGCGCTTCCCTCCGTAATGGTACTTGGTCCGGCACTTTATCTACCTTAGTTCTGACTGCGCGGTTACCAATACCTACTTCTGGTTACATTACTATAAAATGAAAAGGCAGTATGTCTACCACGTCTAACACGTCCTCTTCCTGCCGCCATGATGCCCCAACTAATAAAAACACTCAGCCGGCCATCTCCCGGCGACCGTTCCCTAGCTCCGATGGATCACAACTAACGTTTACACACTTGAACAGAAAATATCTTAGCCGGCCATCTCCCAGCAACCGGCCACGAACTCCGATGAAACACAACTGTTTTCAAACTAATCAACAAAATACTTAGCCGGCCATTTCCCGGCGACCGTTCACGAGCTCCGATGAAACACCACTAACTTTCCTGGGCGGACACCCGGACTTACTCAGCGGAGCAGCGGAGGGATACATCAAGATCCAACTTGCCTAAAAAGCTGGTTGATTGACGTTTATAACCTAAAAATTGTATGTAACATAGATACTGATAAATTTACAAAGCATTTTATTCCATAATACCAGCTAAATATTCATTAATTTATTAATTGGGGATGTGCAGCGTCATCAATCTGTCGCGGATCACCACCTTCACGGAGTTTTGCGCCCGACACTACCACCCACGTCGATCGAGAAACGCCCGGCAGAGCTTATCGCATTCCAGCACGACCCTGTATGTGCCTCCAGGCGAGTGAACTCTAACCTGCCTGCCAGATAAATCCATTCAAAGCACAGGCTAGCTCAGAGCTTATTTGAAATTTTAAAAGCTAGCACTTCTCGGTACGTGCTTCCAAGCAAGAGAACTATGACTAGCCTGCCACATAAATCCTATTCCAAGAGAAGCAAGCTAAGAGGCTTATTGAAATTTAAAAAAATCCAAACAAGGCAAAATATAAGAAAAGTTTACTTAAAAAAGTTGCTAGAAAAATTAAATTTGCTTTAAAATGAGTCCAAACACGATATAAATCCAAAACAATTGACACGTCAAATTAAATACTTTTCTCTTGCTTTAACAGTTAAATTTTAAATTTTAAATTTTGAATAGACTTTTACTGTTAATTTCTCTATTAGCATCCCCAATTAATAGGTTGGATCCCGCCGTATACATCCTTATCCCTGGTTAAGTTGGCCTTCTTAATTTGTTATAAACAACAAAGAGAAAAAAAAATTAATTAAGACAAAAAAATAGAAATTACTGTATGATAAGAGGCCAAGTAAGTGCTGCGTGCCAGTGCATGTCACAACACCCCACTTAACACGCAATGGCTTTTCCCGAGGGACAAACCATAAGTGTTAAGTACACTCTTCGTATAACAGCTCACTACAATTATGGTTCCATATGCATTCCAATGTTTTACACAAGCTACATCACAATGTTTCATTATTACAATGATTACTTGAGTTACATAAACTATACTACATCAGTGAATACACATGGGCACTTGAGCAAATCACTCTTACTAGCATGCTCTACAATATTACAGTATTGCTGTTTTCATAACCTCTAAAACACAACCACACTTACAATTTATCCAAATACAGTATATTTTTAACATAATTATTTGCTTGTACTCCACTACTGAGCATGAAACATTTATTTAGCACCATAGTATATAATATAGGCCTAATATATAATGTACACAATAAAAAAAAGTCAATTGAAAAATATACCTTTTAAATTTATGCATCGACTTGTGGCAGCACACTGTTGTTGCACCCTTAATTTCAATGTAATAAAAATTTTAAATAATCTTAATACTAATAAATTAAACCCATACACTTGGTTGGCTTTGTAAAAATCAGTTGATTACAGGAAGTCTGAACCATCACTTTCATCACTCAACAAAAATACTATACACTCCTTTGGAACAACGACGAGAGTGACCTAAACACTGGGTACACCCCATTGGACCAACGACGAAGGTGCCCAAAAACAAAGAATTACATCACCACACACTAAAACAACTTCTTCACATAACCCTTCTCTGCACAATACCCTTCCTATACAGCACTTCCCTTTTACATCAAGTTACCAGCCATCAACGGCCACGAGATGGTAAACAACAAAAAAAATACAAACAGACCAAGCTTTTACAACAAACATTTTTCCTTTGCCAAACCAAAACACATCAAATAAACCCTTGGGTGTCCTAGCCTGTTGCTACAAGTCGGGCAATATAAACTGAAAAGTTGCAGCAAATCATGAATATGTTATATCACTCATTGTTATTTATTTTTTATGTTTCTACATGATAAGAAGTCTATAATTAGATCCATGTTCACAATATTCAACAAATTCATAAATAAACAAGTTACAACACAATCATGCTCAGTCATGATCACTTTAAATGGACTTTAATTCACTTGACACCTTAATGTTGACTCAACTTGAAATTATCTCAACATAATTATTATAGTAGTATACTATATAACGCCAAACAGTAATTCACAACACACAAAAGTAGCAAAGTACTTAGGAAACTAGCTTGTGTATCAAATACAAGTGTGGTATTTTCTTGGTGGTGTTTTCAAGGTTCAAAATAATAATGTGCTAACAAATTTTAAAATACAATGCCATTCCATCTCTGTTGTCACCTCAACTCTACAATGGTTACATCTCACTTGTATGTATGTACGTATATTCATTCTTCACTAAACATTTGTTGTACCCAATACATTTCACAAAAAAATAGAAAATTTAAGCTGCAATTTTACCATGTCTAGGCGTAATTTATGGTACCATACCAACAACAAAAAAAATTAAAACATTCCAAGAGCAATCAAAGCCAGATTAGCATACACTTTTACAAAGGTAATTAACTACCAAGGTACACTTTTCATAACAAATTCAACTGATACCATTAATACTACAACTGCTTATTATGATCAACCCTGAGAAGAACACTAATACCGTATTCGCCCATGTACCCCGTGCATCCATGTAAGCCGCGCACCCCTTTTTTCAATGACAAATTTGGGGGAAAAATTTTTTTTCAAAAATAAATTTTTTGGGATAGAAAAATTTTATTATGGGGCAAAACAATCAAACAAACAAAAATTATGCTCACCTACTACATTTATTTGTATATAGCAGCCACTTCTTTAAAATAAATCAATGCCTCATAAAGGGGGCGGATGTTAATGCACGGAACTGAGTTTGCCGCAACGAGAGGTTGACATGCGCTTTTTTGCTTCCAAGTGGGAAGCGCTGCATGCCAGCAACACGGCACCAGCCAGTGTCTGTGTGTGTATGTGGACACGCTCAGACACGTGAGTAAGCGAGCGGAAGTTGTCAAGGTCAACTGGTACAGTCGCAGTACAAAAGCAATACAAACACTCCACGTGTATCACCACTTCACGAGACGTTTTCAGTGAATAAAAAAGTGTGACGCATCCTGCGTCTGCTCCGTGTTGCTGTGGTCTATTGTTATTGTAGTCACTGTAGTGGGTGTTGAGGTTATGTGGTGAAGTGCGCCGGATAGCTCAGTTGGATTAGTTTTTCTACACCATTAGCCAGGTTTTAACTTGAAGTGAGACACTCAAGATTCGTCAGTAGTTATATTTATTTATATAGGTGCATTACATTTCATAATATGCGGTACCGTT
>PNEQ01020451.1:0-22790 GCA_003012365.1 Medauroidea extradentata | reverse complement strand
CCTCTAACGGAAAAAAAAATTAGCTCATCTAGTTTTCCCGTAATGGCACTTCAAAGTCAAAATTTGCGTATTTTTACTTCATACAAAACTTGAAAACCAGTTAACATAATGAAATGAAAAAAATCATATCAAAACTACGCGTTACTGTCTATGGCCTGTAGCATTTAAAACCCGTTACAAAAAATGTTTATGTTAAATATAAAATTTCAAAATTTAAATTTTTTTGGTACTTTTAGAAATTTATTTTAAACACAGAAATATTTTATAATGTGGTTGTATATGCTTCAAGCCGTAGACGGTGACGTGTAGTTTTGATGAGATTTTTTCCATTTCATTATATTTACTGGTTTTCAAGTTTTGTATGAAGTAAAAATATGCAAATTTTGGCTTTGAAGTGACATTACGGGAAAACTAGATGAGCTAATTTTTTTCCGTTAGACGTTAATGTACTCTTAAGTAATGTCTACAAAACTAACACTATTTTATACAAATATAAAATTATGAATTTTTCCCCACTTGAACGCCCTTAACCTCCGCGCAGAGACGGTATCGATGAAGCAAGGTGTCTCGTGTTCGCTGGAAGATGCACAACCCACGCATATGTATTCCAGCGAACGCTGGACTCCTTGCTACGTCGATACCGGCTCTGCGCTGAGGTTAATGCTGCTTATTTTGAACATTTATTGTATCGTTGATTAAAAAAAATAATGTACAAACTATTTGTTTCCGGCACATGGTTATTTCGTGAAATATACTTGTATTTGTCTCCTTCATCTTCTCTATTACTTTGGGCACTGAATTGCATTTTTGAACACCCTGTATAAACATTTTGCCATTAACATTTTCGTCTCCAATTTAGCTTAGGACTGGCGAGGTTTGGTTGTTATGCGGTTATTTCTAGACATCCTGTATACGTCACACTCACATCTCGGACGCGCTAACAATTTTTAAACTAAATAATTTCGAACTTCTATTCTTGAACCAGCGTCTTCATGTTTTTTAACGAGAAATGTGTTATCGTAGGCATGAATTTGTTTCGCAATTAAATTTAACTAAAAACCGGATATTGTTCTGCTTCCTTAGTTACAGACTGTCATCGTCGTAGATTTCCGTGTCACTTCTTTTAAGCTTTTCCAATTCTAGATCACGATAGTCGATAAAATCTCGTAACGCGCATTAAGACAAGCGATCAGTTGTCTACCTTATTCGGTCATTCGGCCATTTCGTGACCCATAACGACGCAACTTTGATAACTATTACATCAGCCACATTCGGCTACTCCACTGACCGTTTGTAACCAAGTCGCAATTAATTTGGAACGCAATATAAAATATCCCACGCTTGCTAGACCAATTCCTATTATTTTACCGTATTAAACGAGTACAAACAAACCTGAACTATTGTTTACATTTGATTAATTAAAAGGAAGGTAGGAACTTCAAAATGTACTACAAAATGTTTAAAAACAGGAAACAACAAAAAATTAAGCTCGAAACATATAATTTACTAATTGAATTACCCTGAAAAAAAAAAAGACGGCTGAAGCAGTGGTAAAGAAAAAATGGAGGGCGAAAACTACACAATCAAAAACGTTTTTAATGACAATAAAAACAAACTGTAAAAAGAAAAAAACTGCTTAATGCAATTTTATGCAACACAAGTGCTTAAGTGAAATTTTAGTAGTTTTTTTATTTTCCTTCTATTTTTGTTAGTTAAGAGGGCGTGGGGTACAAACCTATGTTTTGAACGCATTATGTGTATGTGCATACGACTTGTTGGAGAATATCGAAAAAAAAACTTGACGGAAAAAGTCGTATAAAATGAAGTTTTAAAGCAAGTATTTTGATAGGGCTGGGGCTAGTGTTCAATTTGTAACCTAGAAAGTTGTACATTAAATTTAGGCATGATAAAACTTATATTTACAAAGGCGGAGGAAACTATTTTGTAGAACTGCGCTTTTTTTTTTTTTTTTTTAATGTTTTACCGGTTTCCGAAAATTTATATGTTAACATTTTTTTTTTCACTTTAAATTAATGTACCATGACTTCAATATTATTTTTATCCACGATCTTTAAACGATTTTAGCAAAACAATTATCCAAGTAACTGATCATGAAGCTTGGCATCCTCATTTGCAACAGAAAACCAATAATATTTTCTGTTCACTTTCCACAGCAGATCAACTAAAATCCATGTGTTCAGTATCTGACGTCATGTCTGCACGGAATTAATTTTTTTTATGTAATCATTTTGTTTCAAAACTCGTCCTTTATTTATATTTCCACTACGTTTTATTTCCTTCTGAACTCATACTCGTTCTGTCTCTCTGTCATAGCCAACATAAGCAATAAGGCCACAGTCCACTCTAAACTACTCATGTCTCTGCTTCGAATTTCCAAAATAATAAACTGACATCGTACACATGGCATAAGAAACTACGTCTGCTCACAGTAAAAAAAAGTACCTTTACTAGAAACAGCTTATAAACTAATTTCAAAACTTTCACCAGTCTAGGGACAACTGATAAATGAGGTAAAATTTAACATACTTTTATTAAGGTATCCACTATCGAAAATGCCTCCTGCTTCTATGATGAGTTGCGAATAAAGCAGTGACGGAATGCAAGGCGGACGAGAGCACCCAAAAAACTGACTGGTCAACGATTGCCACGTTCTCTTCATATGATAATTTAAAGTTGAACGCAGGAAATCGAACTCTGTTTCATATTGGCATGAAGTGAGAGTGCAGCTTGGTGCAACATTTTGAAAGTAGTAGATACCTCTTACTAGGTACAACTATGTACACTGTAAAATATTATTATTAAATTTAAAACGCCTACGCACAGAGATGTTAGATAAATATGTATAGTAAAATAGTTTCCAATAGATCAATGATAACGGTACTATACATTTTAAGCAAACAGTCAAATGTATTCAGATTTTAATAAAACTTCAGCAGTGACAGTGCCAAACGCTAAACATTTGCTTTATTTGACACCTGAAGTATGGAGCGTGTCCCATGTTGTTTATGCATGTTAAAATCTTCCTGTATTGTTCAGAGGTGGTTTTCCTTAGTGTAGCCTATATTCTAGCAACCCGTTTAATAGTTCCCAAAAAAAAAGTTGCAGAATATTAGCTTTTCTATTGCTTCTTTCTGTAGCACCCAGCCGTGTTGTCAGAAAATAAACTTTTCCAGACGTAAGTAGCATTGTTTGACTGCGAAGGACATAACTGTCTATGTGTGCGTGAGTGATATTATATATATATATATATAGAGAGAGAGAGAGAGAATATATATATATATATATAGAGAGAGAGAGAGAGAGAGAGAGAGGGAGAGAGAGATTCCGTTACAGCACAGTGATATTTAGAATTGAGTTTAGTTCGCCATTTTTTGTAAAACTCATCTCGTTATTAAACACGTGGGTTGCTCAAACGTGCCAAAATGCTTACACCTAGGTGGAATTCGAATATATCGCTTTAGAAGTTAATTGTTTTCTAGGCTTAAATGTAACGTGTTTATGTTCCAAGTTGTTCTTTCGCGAATGGTATGTCACCATTAGACTGGGCCAATGATATCCGTGGTGCTGCACTTTCGAACATTTATGAGAGGTCCATAAACAGCCCAGCCGTGTCACATAACCATCATCCATTAGTAGGGACAGAAAGTTGTCGCAAAAGGATTGTTTCTGTGTCCTAGGTACACCTTCAGCTCTGCTTCGTGGTTAGTGATTGGTAGAGACATGCAAAATTCGCGTTATTTTCTGACAGCTGACTAGACTCCAAGTGACTATAGGCTCGTTCGACGTCTCTCGCTGGCCGATATTGTCGTGACTTGCCGCGGAGAATACTTACACGGTAGAGTGGCCAATCTCTGTAGAGACGTAACACACGTACATGACAACACATAAAAGTTCGTGGCCAATTGAATTGCATACTATCCTCAATTATGTATAGGAAAGTGAAGTTTAGTCTGCTACCAAATGATAACGCGAATTTTGCATGTCTCTAGTGATTGGATGTTTTAACTCAGAGTCGTTGGGTTCTATCCGCAAATCACAGACGCGTGGTGTCGCAGTTAACCTTGTTCTGATTTGCACAGTCAAATGACAGACGTCTCTGCTGAAATAAAAGCTACCAATAACCACTGCACAGAACTGCAGTTGTGCAAATACGTAGGGAAAGGAGTATTTCGCGAGTTCAATAATCCGCATGATAGAATACATTATCCTATGCATACTATAAAGCGCCGGCTATTTGTTCATAGCCTGTTGTTCCAGCGAGTAGCGGATAATTGACAAATATTCGGGGCCTCAGTATATACAAGAAGATGGATTCTATCATGCAGGTTATTGAACTCGCGAATTATTCCTTTCCCTAGATTCCTTGAGTATCCCTAATAAAAATTGACCCAAACGCGAAGGCAACACACCTTCACGGAAGTTCGAAATATAACTTATTTCGGGACCGCGGTCGCCGAATGGTCAGACCATTGCATGATAGAATCGTGCCGTATGATACCGTTGGTCGGCGGGTTTTCTTGAGGATCTCCCGTTTCCCCCGTACCTTAATTCCGGTACTGCTCAGTACTCACGTCACCTCTCATCGGCAGTAAATACGTCGATGTTAAGCGCTCACCAAAAAAATCTCATTCTAATTTCTTCTCCAATGAATTCGCGAAATTTCCGGGCTATACACGCCTATACATTGTATGACCAACGCATTTCGCTGGCGCTGTCCGTCGGATGCTGTCGTCACTAAACTGCCCACTGTAATTGAGGACACGCCTCCAGAGTGCTAGACGAGGTCGTCGTGCTTGCCCTCTTCGTTTAGTGAATGAACCACTATCTCTCTGCGGCTCGTTTATCGTCTCAAGACATTCTTCCTGTTTGGCACATACTGCGATCAGTGCGCAGCTAGTCCGCAGGGCAGTCTTTCAGCGACTGCCGTCTCCATGCGGAGGGAGAAGGAGAATGAGCGAGCGGACGGGCGTTCAAGGGGCAATAAAACAATAATTTTAAATTCGTATGAAACAGTGTTAGTTTTATAGACGTTACTTGACAGTACATTAGCTCAGCCAGTTTACTCGTATTGGCATTTCAAAGTTAAATTTTTCATGTTTTTACTCCACGCACACAACTATAACCAATAGAAATAATGAAATGCAATGATTCACATTGAAACTACACATCACGGGCTACGGCGTGAAGTATACAAAAACTCATTACAAAATATGTAGTGTTGTATGTTTTTTTAAATTGCTCAAAGTAGACATTGGGTTTAACATGGAGTATCTCTACGGCTTCAGATAGTATAAATGTCGTCAACAGAGCAGAGTTACAGTGTTCTATAAATTGCTAACAGTTATATTCAACATGGTTTTCTTACTTCATAGGGAAACGAATTTACTAATACTAAAAAATTAACTTAGAATTCATTTAAAATGTTTTATGAGATAGAATCATCGAAATTATGTTACACGTAATCTCAATCTAAATATTACAAATATATGTAAAATTCCATCTTTCCGTGTTAAACTTAACACGATCGTTGACTGTCCGTTGTTATTCGTGAGTGGTGTTAGTGTGTGCAAAAATGAATGCATATGTACAGCTGTATGTACGTGTGTATGTTATGTGAGATATCTATGAACTCAGACGCCGTTTGACCGATCACCATTAAACTCTGCCCATATAAGTATTATGCCATGTAGAAGGTTTTCATGCTATCCATTTTACTCCAACTCGCATACTCGCCACTAGATGGCGCTGCAGCGCATCAACCTCTGTACCGTTCAACCGATCGTCATGCAAGCTGGTATACTTAGGAATTTGAACACAGTGAAGCTTCTTTTTGCGATATCCATTACGTTAAATGTAGGCCTGTAACTGGATTCATAGTGTCTTGCCAAACATTGGCAGGACTTCTGTCAGTTTCTGCTAGTGTGTCTGTGTGTGTGGATTTATATTTATATATATATATATATATATAGAGAGAGAGAGAGAGAGAGAGAGAGAGAGACGATGGTTTATCACGGGAAAACTTGACTGTTTGTGTATGTCAACGCAAGTTTAGCTTAACAAGAAGATTACTGGCATTCGCTTGTGCTTGGAGATGTTACCCTATTTGACTGATCCTGTAAGAATCATGATATTGTAATATTTGACTACAGTTATTGGTCGGCAGTAAGCTACGTTGTGGCAGACGTACAGTACATTACCCAATCATATGTTGCAAGAAAGTACGTTTTCAAGGGTACGTTGTCACAAAACATTTTCGCGATATGTCATAATCTCTAATTATATAAATAATATATATTCATATTATATTATTATATCAATATATATCAGTGGCGTTTCGAGGGTTGTTGGCAGGGAGGGCACAAGTTTCCGTGAACTGTATACTCCCGTGAACACGCCGCCGATACCAATGACCATGACTAGAGACACTGGAAAATCGCGGGAATAGTTGACAGTTTGCTAGGCTCCAACGTGATGTATATAACACTGAATGTTGTATCAACATTGGCTATCGTTTATTTGTAGCACTTTTTTCTCTCTACAACAGGCCCAATTAGAACTGCACAGCTTGGACACACAGCGTGTGTGATTTGTCACAAAACTGTTCACACGTGTCACGGTTAATATAATACAGTTTATTGGAGACTATTTTAAACATTTTCGCGATTTTCCAGTGTCTCTAACCATGACATATCTACTGGCTACTTACAGTGTTGTGACCAGTCAGTAATAAGCGGCACCTACATATCAGTGTGACAATGGATGTAGCGTCAACTAGTATACAACCCTGTACAGTTAGCTGCAACGTGTGCCCTCCCTGCTTACAACCTACGAGCCGCCACTGTCAACACACATACAAACACAGATACGCTATATACATACACACCGTAAACGGTGGTGAATTAAGACACGTGGGGTAACTTTAGTACATTACAAGAAATCATTTTCGCTTATATGATAGTCCTGAACAAGGAAATTTACTTGAGATAAATTCCGAATAATATATAGCCACATGACATTTACTCACAGTTGATAATTAAGGAAAATAAAAGTAATATAAAAGTGTCCCAAACTCACTCCACGTGCATAAGTACTCCAAAATTACGGTATATATAATGTCAAAGTACTATATTTGCACTTATTAATTGAAATTTTGAAATCCCGCGTTCTTAAAACCCCGAGTGAAAGAGAGATTTTGGTCAGCGCTTAACATCGAGGTCTTTAACGCTGGTGAGGGATGACATGATATGAGTATGGAGCAGCACCAGAATGATCGGGCGGGGGAAACGGGAGATCCCTCAGAAAACCCACCGGCCAGCGTTATCGTCCGGCACGATTCCCACACGCTAAAGTCCGGGGTCCGACCCCGCCAGGAATCGAACCCGGATCGCCTTTGTAGGAGACGAGAGGTCTGACCTTACGGCCACCGCGGCCCCTTAAAACCCCCGACATCCAAAAGATAAATACAGTTGTCCAGAAACGGCTGTTTCGTAAACACACCCCTGGCGAATCATGGGCTAAATTGGAGACAAAATAGCTAACGACAAAATGTTGCACGATGGTATTTTTACGTGTACAATATGGCAACATTGCACGGCGAAAGACCCTTCTGGCACTACACAGATATTTTACTACCGCTGTTCTGGCCATCGTTTTAGGGGCGGGCGAAGTTTCAAATCCCAAGCATTCCAAACATGTCTTTACGTTTACTGGACGTAACACACGTAAAATAATACCTGGACAAGAAGAACAAACGGGACTTTCTCCGTGCTGTGTTGCCATAATGTGCACGTCAAATGTCGTACAACATACTGCCACAAACATTTTCGTTTCCATCTTATCCCTGGATTCACGCGGTGTGCTTATTACGCGGAAGTTTCTAGACGTCCTGTACATGATTTCGCAAACGTAAGTCTTGCTAATAATTCCTCATATTTAAAGGGGCCGCGGTGGCCGAGGGGTCAGACCTCTCGCCTCCCACCAAGGCGATTCGGGTTCGTTTCCCGGCGGGGTCGGGCACCGGACTTTCGCGTGTGGGAATCGTGCCGGACGATACCACTGGCCGGTGGGTTTTCTGGGGGATCTCCCGTTCCCCCCGCCCTTTCATTCCGGCGCTGCTCCATACTCATCTCATGTCACCCCTCACCAGCGCTTAAGACCTCGATGTTAAGCGCTGACCAAAATCTCTCTCTCCTCTTAATTAAAGGCGCTCAACTAGACGGCGGATATTTTTTTTTCGCCACAGTTTGAGAATGCGATTATGCCGTCATGCAGGCGCGAGTTATCCGCAGATTTTTTTTTTTTTTTACGATTGTTCTTCCCTTAGATATTGACCCGTTCCGGCGGGCGGAGAGCTACTGATTGGAAAGAAAGCTGCGAATTGGGCCGTGAGACGGTCAAAGGGTGAGTGGCAGACCTCTCTCGCCAGGTTGAAAGGTCGAGCTATGAAGTCTGTGTGGGGCGAGCATCGGTAAGTTGGTTATTTCTAGTGCTGAGAGTAGCCCGGTTGTAGAGAGCTCTAGAAATGACCTGGAAGGGGCGAGTTGTTACAAGGTTCTACCGCCACTGAGTCATTGGTAGAGATGGTGGTTAGAGATTATGGTTTATCGCGGGAAAACACGACTGTTTGCTGGGTTTTCAATTATTATTATTTTCCAATTAATAATATTAAATGTAATACTTTGCCTTTTTATAACTTGTATGTAATATGAGAATATAGTTTCCAATGGAAAGTTTTTGAAATAAACATTTAGCTTTCGGATTTAGTTGCCACATTTTTACAACATTTAGTACAGCTGGCGCGATTCGCGATACCACACTCGTTGTGTCTGCCGCGGTCGTGTAGAAGAAATATGCACGCCTTGCACAAGTTCAAGGACACACCGGTCAACCTTAGTTCAGCAGAGTACAGCTGACGCTTGTACACAGACTGTCAACTTCAAGTAGGCAGTTCCTTCACATTAGTTATCCTTCTTTCTCTAGTTAGTCCGTCTAAGTAATTCCTATCTATATTGAAGTGTTTGACCACCTTCTCCATATTCCCACTGACAGAAAAATTTCAGATATTTGAGTACTACTACTATACCAATCTCGGACTGGCCTAAAGATCCGTGGACGGATCTTCATCGAAACATTGGGGGTAATGTTATGGTATGGCCTGCTAGACCATATCATAACAACACGTTCAGCTCATCTGAAGATAACTGGCTTTAGCTCGTACTTGGAACAGTTACCCAAATTGACTAAGCCAATAAGAATTCCGAAATTTTAATATTTTTGCGGGTGTTATTGGTCAGCAGACAACTATGTTGTGTCAAGACGTGCATTACCTTATCTCTAGAACCCACGATTTTTCGCGAAAAGAATTCTGCAAAAGTTTGTTTCAATGCCTTATATGAGCACATATGAAGCTCTGCTTCATGGTTACTGGCAGAATGTATTATTGCAGAGACGTGGCTCATTTGACTGTGCCAACAGGAACAAGGTTCCTGCGACACCACCATCTGTGATTTTCTGGTAGAACCCTAGACGTTGAGAGTTAAAAACAGCCAATCACTGACCATGAAGCAGGGCTACACATGTGCACATAACGCATTGAAACAAACTGTTGCAGA
Source organism: Medauroidea extradentata (assembly GCA_003012365.1). NCBI lineage: Eukaryota > Metazoa > Arthropoda > Insecta > Phasmatodea > Phasmatidae > Medauroidea > Medauroidea extradentata. Next base: position 13,158 of record PNEQ01020451.1, on the reverse strand, counting down.
ATTCTTTTCGCGAAAAATCGTGACACTAACAAGCTCATATGTCGCAAGAAACTACAGCTTTTCAAGGGTATGTTGGCACAAAAAAATCTGCGATATAGCATCGTCTCTAATGATGGACGATGGTATATCGCGGAAATGATTCGTATCCACGTACTCTTGATAGCGATAGTTTCTTGCAACATGTATTCCTGGGTGATACCGCCTACGTCTGACGCAACGCAGCTGTCTACAAGCCAATAGCTGGCATCAAATATTGCATAAGTGAGATACTTGGGATCATTCGCTCAGTCAAATACGGTAACAGCTACACGTACAAGCGCAAGCCAATCATTTTTTGGTAGGATGTACAAATGTTGAAAACCCAGCAAATAGTCAAAGTTTCCCCACGATAAGCCATCATTAGAGACATGCAAAATTCGCGTTATTATCTGACAGCTGACTAGACTCCAAGTGACTATAGGTTCGTTCGACGTCTCCCGCTGGCCGATATTGTCGTGACTTGCCGCGGAGAAAGCTTACACGGCAGAGAGGCCAATCTCTGTAAATACCTAACACACGTAAATGACAAAAAATAAAAGTTCGTGGCCAATTGAATCGCAGATTATGCTCTGTTATGTATAGGAAAGTGAAGTTTAGTCTGCTACCAAATGATAACGCGAATTTTGCATGTCTCTAGCCATCATTAGAGGCAATGATTATAGAGATGATGGTTTATCGCGGAAAAACTTGACTATTTGCTAGGCTTCAACATAAGTTCAACTTATCAAAAGATTACTGGCTTTTCCTTGTACGTGGAGCTACTGCCCTATTTGACTGAGCCAATAAGAATGCCGCTATTTTAATATTTAATGCATGTTATTGGTCTGCAGACAGCTACGTTGCGTCAGTGTTTTCAAGGCTATGTTGACACAAAACATTTTCGCGATATACCATCATCTCTAGCAATGATTTATGGTGAAAAAAATTATACAATATTTTGCTTCAGTGCTTCGCGTGCATATATGCAGCTCTGCGTGTGGTGTCGCAGTGACGTACTCCTCATTGGCACAGTAAGCAGAAACGCAGCTGTGAACGTGAGTCATTGAAACAACGTGTTGCAAATTCTTTTCGCCATAAATCACTAGCTCTAGCCAACATTTCCAGTCATTGACAAAGATCTGCGAAATCCGCGTCATTATCTGAAGACAGACTAGACTTCACTTCTCCGTACATACTTGAGCACAATCTGTGATTCCATTGGCCACGAGTCTATGTAATGCCAATTACGCGTGTGGTCTCTCTGAATCAGATTGGTAACTTAACCGCAAACTTTTCTTACTGTTCACGTGCGTAATCCGAAAAACATTACATTATCGGCCAAGTGACGCTGTTTAGGGTCAAGTCTGCTGGCAGGAAATAACGCGAACTTTGCATATTACAAGTAATTCAACAATCTTCGGTGGAAACAGTTTTGTAGTTAGAAATAAATATAGAACTTTTGTAATAATACCGAATGTGACTAAGTTTTTCTCGTGCTAACGTTTCTTACGTACGACATTCAGAATTGTGAAGTTTTTACTGTTAATGACGTCCTTAATGACATCGTTTTTAAAACTGAATTTATTTTAAATAACGTATTATTAATGTTTGCTATTAAACGTTATACGTTTGTTATTTATTTCATTTTGATGTATTTTAAATATTTCCCCCCCAAAAAAAATTATGCATCACTAAGGCAACACTAGTAGTTACGTATGTCGTGGCATCTCCATTCAGCGTCATTTTCAGCCTTACAATTGCAGGCATACTAGTTTTTACTGTACACAAGTCCTTATTACATAATTACTTTTGATTTTAAGATGACATCGTAAGATAAGTACAAAATGTAAAATCTCTCCTAATGACGGTATAGATAAAGAATTATGGATTTTTTTTTGCGCTGAATCTACTCGCTCGCAAAAATTTAACTCCTTTTTTTACTAACGAAATATTAAAATAACTGCTAAAATCTGTAGAATCAAGAAAAAATTACATTTCCGTTATAAAGTGGGAAGAAAAAGAAGTAAAAATTAAAGTCGTGAAACAACACGAGCCCCAGTGCACGAAAATTGCGTTCAGACAAGTATGATTTTTTATCGATGCTTGCGTAAGCTGTGTTATTACAAGTTACAATCACTTATCTTAATCATTTTCACGGGGATGTATGTATCTCACATACGAATCATCGATTTTTTTTTCTCAGACGAATATAATTCCAGCGTTGGGTGACATAATTGTTTTGAAAGGGAAGCATCAATTCCTCGAAATAGTAGGGTAGTTCATAGTAACAGACTCCAGTCTAGGCTTGCGGGGAAAGCTATCAACAAGTAACTTACATGTGTTTTGTTAGCAAATACAATGAAAACAAAGCAGTGACAGGCGCAACAAAAATTCCGTGAGAGGAATGTTCATTTTCGCGGTAAGGCAATTATCCTTACAAATGTGTGTGCAAAATAACGACATGTCGAATCCAGGTGTCATTAATTCAAAAATTATAGTCTTAACAGGATGTTCTAACATGTAACTATTTTCTAAACTGGTTTGGACTCAAATGTACTGAATAGTTGACCACCTGTGCATATTTTGCCCCGACCTGCTGCACCTACACTTGAGCACAGACTAAATAGTAATACAGACATGAAATGACGTGGCGGCTCGTTTGATACGGGCGAGCTTATTGGCTGCCCGAGGCTGTTGATATCAGCCCCGTGTATGTTTGGCTCCTGCATGTAACGGCAGGTTTCCTATTGGCCTGGCTGCCGGCTAGCAAGGCAACTGCCTTATGCTGATTGGCGATAGGTGTTTCCGCCATGTTGCTGGCCAGGGAAGCCATTTTACTGGCGTGTGTGACCGAGTTCGCTGTTCTACCGGCTATTTCACTTCTGTATTCCTAAATATTCTGTGACTTGAGGGTGAATTTTCCGGATGACATTTTCTGTCTTCGTTAAGAGGTGTTGTAGGCTGGAATTAGTTCGTGGTACAGTCTACTCTGTCTCTTTTAACTTCAGTATATTTTAACAGAGCTAAGTTCTCTAACAGTTTCAATTGATTTATAATTATAATATCGCTATTAGGCCCAGGCTACAAGGATTATCCTTGTATAGGGATGGCATGAAATTACAGCCTACAGATAAGAGTGAGTGTGAGTGAGAGATTCTGGTCAGCGCTTAACATCGAGGTCTTCAGTGTTGGTGAGGGGTGACATGATGTGAGTATGGAGCAGCCCCGGAATGAAGGGAAGGGGGAGGCGGAAGAACCCCGAGAAAACAAGCCGACCAGCGGCATCGTCAGTCACGATTCCCACCGACCCCGCCGGGAATTGAACCTGGATCACCTTGGTGAGAGGTGAGTGCGCTAGCTACTGCGTCAACCGCCCCCCTCGGGCAAGTGCATACGACAGAATATATATATATATATATATATATATATATATATATATATATATATATATATATATATGTATGTATGTGTGTGTGTGAATACACACACATACATAAACATACCTATACAAATACACACTCCGTAAATGGGGCTTACTTTGGACGTGGGGTGACTTCAGGACAGTTCAAAAAAACATGTTTTCACTTACAACGTGGCAGCCTGCGTAAGAAAATTAACTTCTTAAGATACATTCTAAATAATGAATGTTCACATGAAATACTTTACTGGTAAGACAGTTAAGAAACAAACATAGAAAAATAATTTTGTAAAAGTTCCCCAAGTCACCAACGAAGTATGTGTGTGTTTTATCAATAAATAATGTGGTTAAAAAAAACGGTGTAGTTGACCTAAAACAAAATTTTAATTAAATCGTACCCATAACAACATTTAATAAACTTAAACTGTCGAATATCCGCTTGCTTATATAGATTGGTTTGCTGTATGGACACTGAATTGTGACTTACAGATGTTTGCAATATAGCCGACATTGGAGAGAAACCAGGCTGACTCGTCCTTGAGAAGATAACCGCACGCGATACTTACTCCATATGTGAAGCTTGCCAGTTTTTTTGTTAGTATAAAAAGGTTTGCACCGACTGTAATCACCGAGACCTAGAGCACACGGGAGCTAAAAGCGCAGTTTTATTCCCATTATTCAGCCTCAATACATACCGTTTGTCAGTGATTCCTAATCCTAGGCCTGGATCACGAAAGTTAAAAACTATCCCAACCAACTACAAAGTAATTTTTAAGAGGCCTCCCTACCTGCGCTTCACAAGCGTTGCCGCGAGTTACGGCTGTTCTTTTTATGACGAACCTGTTTAAGGCACATTATATCTGCATATCCACGAAAAGAACACACACTTCCAACTATGTCGCTATAGTTTTAAAAATTCGGCACGTTTATTCGAAACATTCTATTTGGGCCCCTCGAAGTGGCCAAAAATATATTTTCCATACATCCGTACCTGGAAAAATAACAGCCGGATTAAGGGGTATTGATCTCTACCACCTTGGATTTATCTGTTTCTTCTCGATAACTTGTTCCAGTTGATGTATCAACATTTCTGTCACGACAGGGCATGGATACAAACTTAATCGATTTTCTGTAATTGCTGGAACCATAATATATTCAATATTTTGCAACGGGAAACAGTTGAAAAGGAAAAATTGCTTTATTTACGGGAGCGACTACAGAGGCCACAAAATTAACACAAACAATGCCATACAGATTCCAAAAATTGAATGAAACAAGAAACTATGCATTGTCAGCGTGAAAAAAGTAAAACAATATATATATTCCTTGATTTATAAGGACAACCGTAAAAGCGATGTGACAGGGATCAATCCCCATTAAAAAAACACAACTACAGAAACAAGTGACATACTTAGAACTATGCTGTCCACAAAATGTGGTCACCTTTAAAATCCCATAGCAATAGTATAATAGTACAAAACGTCAGCTGAGTAGCTTGCGCGGAGAGGCGATAATGCATTCCTACACTGAGAGAAAGAATTGTTTCATTATACTAAATATATTTGTTTGGGTGATGTTTGCTTCAGCTAAACAATATTTTGTTGGCAAGACCAAACTTGGAGTCCTCCAAACAAATTTAATTATTTCCCTCGACCAAATTATTCATTTAAACGTATATTTGGTTACTGAAGGACGTCGAATAAATATTTTGTGTAAACAAACAACTTGTTACAGCTTGCCAACAAAATAATATTGTTAATTATAAGTGATGTGCTTTGAACCAAAACATTTTTTTTCGATGGACTAAATGATTTTGTTGGCGAAACTAAATCCATTTGGTTGACTTGCGGAAGATGGCAGGCTGGCGTGCGTGAGCGAAAAGATGGCGAGCGCTGTATACCTCAACTTTCAAAGTATAAGCTTGTGCGACAAGTAGGACGTTTAAACTGTTAATCAACATTATTAAAGTATCTTAATTTTAGCTATAACAATTTCAAAGTGGTTAATTCGATCGATCACAACGGAAAATGCTATAAACTTGAAAAACACCGCAGCTGCACGTCTCGTTCATTGTGCTGCGGTGCACGGCAATAATTTGGTAATATTATTTGACGTAGTTTACATTTTCGTAGACGGAAGACAAAAATGTTTGAAAATAAAGCAGTACAATCGTAATTTAATATTAGGCCAAAATATTCCTATACAAATAACAATCCCATTATCACAGAAGCACTCGTAGCTCAGTTGGTGCCGACCCCCCGTAGCTCAGTTGGTTGAGCGACCGACTTGGATACGAGGGGTTCTGGGTTCGATTCCCAGGGCTGGCTGGGTGTAAAATTTGTGTTCGTCCGTTCGAGTCATTGCACTTGTAAGAGTCACCAACAACTGTCACAACTGGGGAATTGTCAAATACTTAAGCTGTAAAGAGGGGATGTTTGGCTCGTTGGCGATGTTGCGACCTCGTCAAGGAGCCTAACATAAAAAAAAAAAAAAAAAAAAAAAAAAAAAAAAAAAAAAAAAAAAAAAAAAAAAAAAAAAAAAAAAAAAAAAAAAAAAAAAAAAAAAAAAAAAAAAAAAAAAAAAAAAAAAAAAAAAAAAAAAATTGGTAAAACCCGGTCCATTCATACTTTTTTTTTTAAGTCTTAAAATTTCAGAAATTTGTTAAGATTATAAAAAATATATATTTTTTTAGTTCTTAAAATATTGGGTGTGCATTTAATATGTCCAACGAAATATTTTATGGCCAACTAAATATTTGGTACTGCTAACAAAATTCAGTTATTTGTCTCAAACAAATCGAGAGAACAAAATAATTTGGTACGAGCAAACAAATATCTAATTGCCCCTATACAAACAAATTATTTGGTTGGTTCAAACATATTTTGTTTACACCAACAAAATTTTTTTCTCAGTGTACGTCAGTCTTGCACTCCTACCGCTCCTGCTTCACACACGCACATAAACGCAGCCTAACTAGGGAGGCCCCTTAACGTATTTTCTCCTTCCATAACCTACCAGGTATTGGAGAGTAATAAACGACTACGTGACAATACGTTAGAGATATTTTTCTAATTCTGAAAAAGATTACAAATTCATGACCAAAACAAAAACGCTGCTTTTTGATATGCATAGAGGCTCGGAAAACACCGACTACAAAAAGCGAAAGGACAACTCGCAATGGCTTGTCTCGCCTAGGCGAATCCAGATTACTTACATAAAAAGTCAAGTCGCGTTTTTCGTTAGATCACTTCGTTGAATGTCGATAGGCCACGATAGTCTTTCAGTTGAGGGTTCCATGACTAGATGGATTTCTGACATAAGTTTTCATAATTTTCCCAATTTTTTTTTTAATTGCAAAAACAAGTTCACGAGTAGTCATACTGAATTTTTTATGAAACATCTATGGCATTTGTTTTCGATGTGAATTATTTTATTTCAATTAGTTGGTTAGTTGTTTTATTTTCGGTAAGTTCCTAAAACAGTATTATTTGGACTGTTTTTAGTTCGAAATTTTTTGTATGTAATATTTGTTATTGCAATTTTAAGTTATTGAGAGTTTTCCTAAATTCCTACACGCAAATGCTAGGATGGTTCTTTAATACAGGCCATGGCTGATTCCCTTACAAAAACACTCCGCACAAACGTAAAATAGTATTTTTGTTTGCAGGCGATATGTGATATATCTGCTCTTGAATGTGAAGAACATCCTGTGCTTTGCTTGACAGTACTTGTAATCAGTGTTCTAAAGGGTAGCTAATATTTACAACCGCTCTGCAGTAGTCTATCGTCCAGAGAATTCGATGAAACGGTAATGGATTTGAAAGCATCAGTTACACCGTGAAACTACAACCGTACCAATAGAATCGTTCACTGGAAACTATGATACATATGACAATAAAATTGAAGTCCTGAAGAATTGTATTCAATATTTCCTGCTATACTGTACACAAAATCCACCGCTTGCCGTTTCGTACATTAAAATACACATTTTATGTAAATCACTTCAAGTAAAGACATATCTAGAATAAAAATTATTTTTTTCGAGTGTGAAACAGGCAATTATTTTCTTACTAAATTTCAAGGTTTTGTTCGTTTTATTTTCTTTTTTTAATGTAGGAAATGACCGTAGGGTATTGTTTAATTCAATGAAGACGAATATGCAAGTTAGATGAAAGCGCCGACTAATATAATTTTTTATTACAATGACGAAAAGCGTGACATAAATCTCTCGTGGAATCTTGTGGCTAGAACTTCAGCTTTTGCCAATCACTGACTTTTAAGTATAATTTGAAAATTAAAACCGGAAATGTTAAACTTTGTGACCGCTACAAAATATTTGTTACTATGGAATGCAGCACTTTTTTTGTGTGGTGAACATATCATTTCTTTTCCTGACTCCAGTAAAGTGTCAAAGCGACTACAATAAAATTTTGTAACCACTGAAAAAAATATCTGGTCAGTCCATACTGACAAAACATTTTCAGGCCACCACAAAACAGTTTTCCTGCGTGTGCCAAAAAATGTAGTGAAATACCGGTAGAAAATATTTCAGCATTCGTAGGCAAACCATATGAAGTACTTGTGTCTTTACTCTACACACAACTATTTTAAAAAAGTGGCGCCAATTCACTTCAATACCCTGTAAAAACTGTAGTATTTATAAGGAACATTCTAGCTTTTTCGAAACGCTTTTGTATAGAGTGTGTAAATCTTGTACTGTATTTGAACGAGCAAATACGGTAGAGTTTGTGTTTAATGTAAACAAGAACATTTATATTTAATATTCGTGTTTTAGATAAAAATGTCTTGTATACACAGGCATTCAGGGTCTATACTGCATGGAGTGTTACAAAAATACTGCTACAACTAGATTCCAAAACATTTATTTAAGCCTACCGAAATTTTTAAAGCGTATCATAGCGTCTCCGTGATACCATCAGTGTATTAGGTTTTATTTAGATTCCACGCAATGATTGTAGAAAATTAGATAATTATTTAGTATCTTTACTAAGACTAGTACGTGTAGGGTCTTCAAGGGTACACAGTAAAAAAATTTACTTTTACAAAAACATTCTTTAAAAACTAGTTTCCAAAAATTTTTGTACGTTTACAAAAATACTGCAAACTTTAGAGTAAATTCTCGGAAACATACAACATTTGTAATACGGCGGTATATTTATAAACATGTTTGTACATCTACAAACGATGTTTGTACACTTAGAACTAAATTATTGTAGATGTTACAATTAATTGGAGTCGCGTTGGCCGAATAGTCAAACCATTCGCCTACCACCAAGGCGATCCGAGTACGATTCCAGGTGAGGTCGGTCCCCGGATTTTCGCATGTGGGAATCGTGCCGGACGATGCCGTTGGTCGGCGGGTTTTCTCGATGATCTCCCATTTCCCCCGCCCTTTCATTCCGGCGCTGCTCCATACTCACCTCATGTCACCCCTCACCAGCGCTGAAGATTCACAACAACAATTGTTTGAAGTGACACAAAAACCTATCTTTGGAAACAGGTTTCCAAGAATTCCTATGTAAAAGTTTAAAACATCATGTAAAATGTGGCATGCCTTCCAATGTTATTTTGTTTCATATCGTTTGCTCATAAAAATGTATCCACCTAGTCCCCTCAAGTATTTGGAAAGTTTAGATAACTTTACTGACCTGCGACAATTATGTTATATCGTCGCTAACAATTTGTAACACTTATTCAATGTCAGTCAGCCTGCATAACTGCGCGGAATAGCAGTTTTTAGCTCTGTCTGAGAACTCGGCAACAGTATTTACCATGTACGTGATATAAAAATATTCAGCAACCCTCCTATGAAATGCGTTTGGAAACAGTAGGCGTGTATTTCACCAAAAAACTAATTATGCCTATTTGTTATTTATTTATTTGGCGTATGGCTTAATCACAGTGCAAATAAACAGAGAGGAAACAAAATGCAAGTAAAACAAAACACAACCTAAATATAAAATATAAACTACTGCATAAGACGTGTAACTGCTACGTAAAGAGTCACAAACAGGCATCCAATTTGGATATATATTCCACTGCGTCTTCAGTTGCGTTCAGTATGTCATCAGAGTGTCCGGTGTAGGATCTAAGCGGGCACTCCCTGATGATACGTCTGATAGTTTGTCTTTCAGCACCGCAGTCGCATGTTGGAAAGGGCAGCCTTCCCCATTTAAACAGCATAGCCGCACATCTACCACGGCCTGTGCGAACTCTGTTAATCGTGCTCCAAAAATTGCGAGGCAGGTCGTATCCTGGCGGCTTCTCGTCGATGCAATGTAGTGTTCCGTCATCGATGGGTGCTTTAGTATTCCATTTCTCTCTCAATTTATCTGATAGGATAAAGCCTGAGTCGCTCAGGGATTCAGCCAATGAAATGGGAGGGTGACGTGAACGGAGTCTATTTCTGTTAAGGTGTGCCAGGTCCTGGTTAATGGGGAGCAAAGGAGGCTGAATGATTTTGTGGTATTCGCGAACTAGAGCGTTTTCTCTCCGTAGCTGTGGCGAGGTGATATGACTCAGTACTGGGAGCCAGCAGGTTCGAGTAGATCTTATTGTGCCGGTAACCATCCTCATTGACCTGTTTAGTTGTGTCAATCTTGTGCGTGAGGGGGGCTGTTATGAGACGTGGAAGCACAGTATTCTGCCACAGAATAGACCAGTCCTAGAGTAGAGCATCTTAGATTCGCGGCAAAAGACCTCCATCTGGTGTTGCAGAGCTTCTCAATTATATTGTTTCTTGCATTTAGGTTGGCTCCAGTCTTGGTAAGGCGTTGCATAAAAGACAGGGTCCTGTCCAAGGTGATCCTTAGGTATGTTAGGCTTGGATTATGGGTCAATATTGTGTTTCCAAAGTGTATGTCTCGTTTTCTAGTGGCCATTTTACTATTGAGGTGGAAACACGAGACTTCAGTTTTAGCAGAGCTATGGGTTTAAGTCTCCTTTTCTGAAGTATTGGTTCATTTTGGGCCAGGTCTTTGTTCAGCACAGATTCGTTGGTTTCCCATATTTGATGTTGGGAATATTTGATGTTGGGAAGCTAGTGCACAGTCGTCCGCATATCCGAACTTTGACACAGTTGTAGGCATGTCGACGACATACAGGCTGAACAGCGGTGGCGCCAGTACGGATCCCAGCGGGAGTCCATTGCCGAGTTTCCTCGGTTTGCTCATACGGTTTCGACTAATAACAGAATCCAATATTTCTATTGTCTTGAAGAAAATCAGCCAACATGATGAAAACTATATTAAACAAAACTGCCAAACAATTGTTTGATATCTGCTACCGTTTAGATTTAGGAAATAATTCCCGCGAAAACCCTAGAAACAAGAAAGCATGGCCTTAAGAGTGAGTGATGGTCACCATCTTGAATGACCTTTCATTTATTCAAACAACTGCAAATAACTCGAATATTTTTAAACCAAATGCTTTGAAAAAATTTGAGGCTGTGTACAGTCATACGATACACAATTTTGCCAGAGCGCTTTTAAAAATAATGTACCATTTGCTAGCAAAAAATTATTTTGCTTCATCTTGGCTTATTTTGACAACAAAATATGCGACATTTCAGGGTCAAAAATCTAAAAATCCGTTTGGTATATTGCAACAGAATAATTCAGAAACAAACGATGATATATAAGTGTTAAAACTGTAAAAATGAATTTTTGATACATGTATTAATTTGTGTTTAAAATATTTTCGAAACCATTGCAAAACTAAATAGCGAGGCCTTAAGGGCGCTGCCTACCTCATAACCACGGCAGGAACAACCATGCGATTTTACATGTTAAATTATGTTCGGTATGGCTCAGTACGTGTTGAAGCTACATATACGCCACCACTGACTTCTTTACTCATCTCTATGCCACGTACATTGCTAAAGGATCTTTTAAACAGTTTTCTCAATACCCTGTAAACTGTGAGCTAATAAACAATTTTAGGCTCTGAGCGTTTGAAAACGGCTAATCGCAATCTTTCTCCTGCACTTTTATTCATTTAGCAATATTTTACTTTTCACGACGTAGAAAATGTGACAGTGCCCCACCAAATCCAATTTTACATGTAAAATCCTATCCTCGCTGCCGCCAGAGCTCTGAGATAGGCAACGCCCTTAAGCAGCTATATTTCCGAGAGCTTGCTTGGCAACAGCAGTTTTAATCTTCGTGATATTATAAACGAATTCTACAACCCTTCACTGAAATGTGTTCTTCTGTGGAACAGTGCACTGGCAATATACTATCAGTAATTTCTGATTTCGCAAAAAAAAAAAAAATGCATTTGTAAATCCACTGCAATGCAATTCAACAACCAACTGGGATGGTAAGACTAAAAATGATTCTTTAGTGAAATTTTATACATGTATAAAAGTTACACGTGACAGCAATGTGTAGGGAGTAACTATCTGTTAAAAACAAGTACAGTAAGCTGGGGTAAATTTGGGACACTTTCATACTATTTTTATTTTCCATAATTTCCAACTGTGAGTAAATATTAATTAAAAGTCATGTGGATATTTTTATAAGGAATTTATCGCAAGTAAAACTTCTTTATTCAGGGCTACCATATGTGCGAAAAATTGCGAAAAATATTTTTGTAATGTCCTAAAGGCACCCCACATGTTCAAAGTACCCCCGTTTATAGTATTTAGTGATGTGGGTTCTTGAGGAAAACCTCCATCGGTTTTGGTGGCACTAGTTATTAATGCATTTTCGGTAGAACTGAAAATGAAAATCCACTACGTGTTCCCGGGCAGTAACTTCGTGTGTAAGAGAAGACCAGGGTGAAGGTTGAGCTTGCTGCTCGACTAGCGAGGCGTGCCTGTCACAACCGAATAATAGATGAGGTAAGGTGAAATGAGTGTGGAGCGTTGACGGAATGAGAAAGGCGGGGGAAACGGGAGTTCCCCGAGAAAATCCGCCAGCCAGCATCCGCCTCGTTTACAGCCCGCCGGGAATCGAACCCGAATCGCCTTGGTGAGAGGGGAGAGCTCCGACTAATCAACGACCACGGCCCCTTTGTGTGGTACAACTGAAATCACTAGAAATATGAAAACCAACAAGTAGCTATCTAATGTTCTCGTAAAATCAGGACTACTGTGAGTAACATACGAGAGCAGTCAGCGAGAATGTACGGCTTATTGAGGGAGAGGGGAGAGGGGCGCGGAAGCTGATGCACTCTGCTCCGAGCTCCAATTAGTGAGAGGTCTGAGTAGATGGTAAATATTCTTCAACGCAAATAAAAAGTGCTTAAATACATGTTTTTAACTAGCTGCTATTGATTCTGATCAATCAACAAAACAGACAAACGCACAATTGAAGGGTTCATAACAAAAACAACACTTGTCCAAAAAGTAACATTTTCAGGAGAAGGAAAAAACCACGCACAAAGTTTTAGTTGTAATATTTGCCAGGTTGTTTCCTTGAAAGAAATACTTTGAACCTTGTAAAATAAGGTGGCAAACTGTATGCTGTTAATATGTACAAAATGTAAGTTTTATGACATGACTACAGCTGTTGTACACAAGGACAAGTATCATTTATGACTGAAATTATCTGTATTTGAAATGTTATTAAGGAAAAGCACTACATAAATACTATAATAAATGTTGGTTAGGTTGGGTTAGTTTTTGGTTATGTTAGGTTGGTTTAGGTTAGATTGGGTTAGTTTATGGTTATTTTAGGTTAGGTTCGGTTATTTAGTTA
>PNEQ01020450.1:0-22794 GCA_003012365.1 Medauroidea extradentata | reverse complement strand
GGGAGGAAAAGTGTCGAGCATCGGTGAGTGAGTGGTATAACATAGCTGCCCACGAGTCAAATGGGGGCGATGGTCAAAGAAGTGGATTAAAGTGCACTTGTATGTACAGTCGGGTTCATCGATAATATGAGAGATTCTATATGCATTGTAATTTGAATTGTAATTTTATCAGTGTTCATGGATATTTAATGGCATATTGTGAAAACGAATGTAACTCATGTGTAAAGGAGAATTACTTCTAGAATTGGTTATTACATGAATTAAAACTATATTGTGTTTTCTTTGCTCAAGAACGATGTGTCAAAGTCCTGGTCCCTAATGAGCTATAAGCGTTGGTTAGTGGACATGGTTTTTTTTCTTGCCCCTTGTGTATTTGGAGCTGGTAACTTATTTGAGAGTCATTTTTATTGAAATTGGCTCAAATGAAAAAAAATAATGAATTACATTGGCAAGGATTTTAAAATACACTATCTAATTCATGGCATAAAATATGAGTTGTAGAGTTCCAGTTATTACTTAGCAAGCCACAATATTAAAAATAAAACAAAAAATGGTGAAAATAACTTTAAAAATGTGGCAGTGACAGTTTAAAAACCACACGCCACTGCCGCCTGTGCCAAGCCAGCCAGCCTATTCCCACCGCCACTACAGCGCATTAGAATCTGAATGGAGGTCGTACTATAGACACAATGTTGCGGTGCATATGCTCATTTAACTATAGTATGCCTTCTATGCTATTTCTCCACGTCTCAAAGTCATAACTCTGTCGCCTTGCGCCGACCGTGTTTACGTTCTTACAAGGAACCCCGTAAATAATAGCATGATATTATTTTTTCTTTACGAGGTTAACATTGTACGTACTTAAAACAATTAACTTGATGCATAATTTGCTTGGACAGTACGTTACTACATGTCATTCTGTCATACAAATTAGCATTTCACATCACGAGAACACAATTGAGCTACCTATAAGCCATGTGTAGAAACACTTGTCTCCGCCATGGCTATGTCATAATTTGGAAATAGATTAGATATTCGTGTATTGCGTAATCCCAGTACTAATTAACTTTTACACAACATACTGGCTGTGAAAGTGATTTCTTTTAACCACTTATACATGTATATTTCAACAAATTTAGGTAAGAACATTACAAAGTGGCATTTTTGGCTAGCTGAATATGCTACGGCGCCGATATCTATCCTCCATTCTTGAGAATGTTCATACAGTGCACCATCCGTCCACCCTGTACACTACTTCAACCAACGTTCGCGTAGACTTTGTTAATAATTAACTAACATAGTATCAAATATTAAGAGCGTGCATCTTAGGAGGCCTCGTTTGGCCTGCGCCTGGATAAGCATCTGAGTTTGTATGCGTGTCATACACACACGTGGACGAAGGAGTAAAGGAAACGAAAAGAAACCCACCTTATCGGTTTATCCTTCTCCCTGTGATACGGTACAACATTCTTTTCCGTCGCGTCCCAACCCGCGTCACGCGCACATATCGCCAGCTATCATGATTTATTGTTCCGCGAGTGTGAAGAGAGTTTTAGCTATGTGGGAAGGTAATGATTAGCAGCAGTAGGTCAAGCTGGGGAAGCTGGACGCGTACTCTTGGCCGTGGTTCGCCAATTGTTCTATTCTATTCTTCATGACGGCTTTTGTATTGATGATGAGAGCTGAGAGCTCATGTTGCGTTGTATACATAGCCCAGGAAGACATGCACTTGCGTAACCAAGTGGCAATTAACCACAATAATATATATTATATATATATATGTGCTAGTTACGATAATGTGAGAACTTGAATGGCTTGTTAAATATATTGTCAGTTTGTATAGGTCCACAGCATTAAAAAAACCATGGTAATGTACATTATTTTTAAAATACGATGTTATACTTTTATGTAGCTGAAATATAGAAATTTGTAGTATACCTACATAACTAAAAAATTGTGTTGTGGTGCTTAGTTCATTGCAGATGGCTATTACAACACATCATAATGCTTTCAGAATTCAACACTTCGCCCCAAACATAAATTTTATATTTAGAGCAAGGCAGTATTTACCCAAGTAGCTCATTCACCCACAATCCCATAAATCCGAAGATAACCTATACATGAGATGTGCATTCAGCATTTTACAAGTGAGATTAAAATATTTAGTTTATAGTATGAACATCTCAAATATTGTTAACTTAGATGGTAAGGAATAAATAAGCATTTCTTCAAGATAAACACAGAGGTATATAATTAGTTTTACAAATGTCATTACAGTTATTCATTAACGCATTTACTAAGAGCTTGTGTTATGACCTATATAGCTAAATGTATTAGATTTTTACTATATAATGGTATTTTACAAGTATGCATCACCTGTATCACTGCCATAATTCACTGAGCTTCCTTGTATTTAAATATTTTCAAAGTTATTGTTTAAATCTTTCTTATAAACTCCGACCATACAACCACAAAAATATCACAGATTCCAGCCATTTTAGAAACTTAACTAACAAATCTAGAGGTTATTAATAGTCCTAGATATCGTAATCTTAAAGTTGTAAGAGGCTCTACATGCTTTCTCTCGACCTAATCGGTCACTTTTAACTAAATGTAACTGAAGAAAGTAATACAGGCCGTAAGTTATATTAATATGACACAGAAAAACAGTTCCTCACCAATTGGAATAAATGCTTGTAAACTAAAATATTTTTTACACTGTGACATATTTACCAATAAGAATCTATCATGTCATAACCAATAGCTACTTCCAAAATCATATAGAGCACATAAACGTACTATATACATTTCTGAGTTATATAACTTTGACAATATAAACATTCTTCTTTAGAAGCCAAAGAGCTTCATACTCACACGTTGTGAAAGGCCCTATAGTTTGTTGGCCAAATGAAATGTAACAAAAATAGGATAAATATTTACAATCCCATGGACAATTTCAACACAAATAAAAATACATAATGCAATTTTTCAGTGTACCTTCTGACATCTTTATCAACAAGTATATTTCATGTAGTAACCCTACGTAGGGGTCGGAAAATCTTGCGGATTAAATGACCTGCATGTTAGAATGCAATGTCCTGTGCATACTCAAGCCTCGACCATTTGTCCACTATCTGCTACTCAGTGGAACAACACACAATGAACAAATAGACAGGGCTTGAATGTGCATAGGTCAATGGATTCTAGCGAGCGGGTCATTGAATCAGTGAAATTTTCCGGCCCCTACCCATAAGTACTTCCTAAATTATATTCCGTACACAAAAGTTCATACGATTCTGATCTATACAACTTTAACAATAAAATATTTTTCTGTATACTAAAGGAGCTTACTACTTACACGTCATAATAGGCCCTACAGGTCTCTAACCATCGCTTATCGGAATTTTTAAATTTTTATTTTGTGATTGACACTTTTTGACAGAGAGTAACCAACAATTATTTTACCTTGTAATATGAATAACTTTTTACATTATTAACTTGTGGCATAAATTGCATGATTGGAACAATTAGGGGGGAACATTTTATTCAAAATTATTTGTTGTTATTTTCCCTTATTTTTCGGCGACATTTTTGTCGGAGGGTGGCCTGCTAAGACTACTTATTTAAAGTTTGTAAACAATGTATACATTGTACTATATAATATCAATTGTAAATTATAAGTTGCGAAAGCATACACAATTATGACATTATACATAAATATGATATACGTAATTATGATAACATACAACCATATCGAAATACTGTACAGTTCATACAATTAATTTTCCTCTATATTTGTTTGTGTTAGAAGTTGTAGAGGTGTTTTGCTGTTCGCTCTTTATTTTGCTCACTTTCGCATGTTTGTCTCAGTCTTATTTTTTGCTGGTTAGTTTTTTTTCTCTCGAAGAAGACAATTCATAGCACTGATTATATGTTCTGAGTCCCTGATTGGCACAGAGCGAGACTGTCGTGAATCAACGGGTAACATGCAGGTCATGCAGAACTGTATAAGTTTATTTTTCATGTTCTCTTCCCAGAAGTTGTAATCTCTTTCAATCTTGGCAACCTTGATACCTAAAGGTGTCCGTACACAGAACAGACAGTAACTGCGTCTTGTCATATGTAATTGCCCTTTGCACCTGGTAATAATATGGATGATTGGGGTTCACATCTTCCACAATTCCCTTTTCTTTACATAATTTCCAAAAAGTGACTTTCCTTTTTAAAATAAGTTTTTCTGGTGTAAGCATAGTGGGAGTCACGCCAGATGATGGGCATTTCACCTCCACTATACCATCATGACCAATAATGCCATCAGGAGTAGCCCCTAGGAACGCTATTTTACTATCTACAAACAATCTACATGGTTCCACTTGTACATTGCACAAATTTTTAAGAGTTTTAATACCATTTTTTTGCTATCCCTTCCCCAAACCATGGTAACAGGGTCAACATCTCCATACAAGAGAGAAGATACAAGCTTCTGACACGATGTGTGTGGCTTGCGTCTGCGACAGTACCGAAATTTGAAGCTGTGAGAAGTCATCTTTCCAGCGATTGCTGTCCCTTTGTAACAGTGTACCTTTATGTAGGTCCATACGCTCATCCTCTGAAGACGGTCAGTCTTAACTTTACAAGTTAAAATTTATTAAATTGGAAATGTGTTCATTAAAAATTTTCTTCTATCTAAGTTTTATTCTTGTCTGCCTATTGCATTCTTATTTTACTCTATTTAACTACAACCAAAAAACACAGCAACCTTAAAATTAAAAATTAAGTTGTGAATAAATTATACAACTATTTCATAAACAAAAGTTGGAATATTTAGAAAAAAAAATATATAAACAACTTAGCAGTTTGTGTTTTTGTTTATGAAGACACAAAGTCAATAACACTGGGTCTCGAAAAAATTCGTCTGTCTGCAAGTTCCCTGAAAGTGTCAACTACCTCATCAACTGATTGTCTACATCATGTTCAACATATGGAAGCATGAGGTATCCAGTCGTTCCTGCTTCACTGTTGACCTAAGCTTTGATTTGACAGTGGACAACTTTGAAAACATTCTTTCACACAGCTCGCGACTGGTAGCACACAGAACTCCTTTTAAGTTTTCGTGAATTGTACGAATGTTGTCAGAGAAATAGTTTTCTTGTACCCTTGTAGAACCTTCTTAAAGTTTGTGGCGCCCATGATGGTGGTTTACCCCTCATGCCCTTCCCCGACCACCCTCTTCTGGTTCCACTGCTGTATATGCAAAGTAAAGATTCTTTGTTATTTAAAATAGGTTCACATTTCTGCAAAATCCAATTTTCACATGTTATTATATCAGAACTATGCCCCAAACTAGGGGTGGCCGCGGCCACCCCTTGCACCCTCCTGTGTATGCATGCCTATGTGTAATGCGGGCACCAGCTACCCGACTGTTGTTTTTTGCAAGATTCATATGCTGTAACTTTTATTCATAAATGTAAATAAATACTTTTGACATCTGTGTAGTGTTGCGTATTAGTCACAGTGTGTTGTTGAACTCTTTTGTCAATTGCTCTTCCAAGTACGCACAAACACTATGAAAAATGCAGGTAGTACTTGCAGAGCAGCTGTGTTATCTTCAGAAGGGTAGCGGGGCAATTCAGCCATGTCCATATCGCTACAAATAGGCGGCTTATTTGAAAATCAAACAACACCGTTAAAACGTACATGATTCTACGAATACAAACTCACCAAATATTTTTACCAAGAACTAACGTAAAAAAGTAATGATGGACTGTACTTTCCCGCCTGAGGCAGTGTCTACGAATGCTATAAGAGGAGACTGACCCGTGAATTAGCTTGTTGTCCTACCCGAGGAGCAGTCCAGAAGTCGACCCGAATAATGCATGACACGGGATGAGGTGGGTATGGAGCAGCCCGGAATGCTAAGGGCGGAGGAAACGGGAAATCCCCAAAAACACTCGCCGACCAGCAGCATCGCGCGGATCGTTTGCTGCATGCAAAATCCAGGTGTGAACCCGCCATGAATCGAACCCGGATCCCCTCGATAGCAGGCTCGCGCTCGGGCGCAGAGCCAACGCTGCCACAATGTAATACTAATTCATATTTTAGTATTCACATTTTACTTCTGTTGTGAAGCTATGTTGGTTTCCGTCGTTTTTTCTGTAAGCAGAAAGGAATAGTCTTCTCGTATGTAACTTCCTCTTGTCCTGCGGCATGCTGCTTACAATCACCAGGCACTCAACTAGTTGAGTTGAAATAAATACTGGGCGATATTGATATCGTGAGACTAACTGCTTCCTTCCAAGGTCACAGCAGAGAGCGAGAGGAGATATAGAGATAATGCGCGATAATCTTCGCCTCGCCTCCTCCCTTCTTCCGACACCAAGCTGAAAGTAACTGATGCCTTGCGCCTGCAGAACATCTGCTCGCCTGGGATAGTCTAGAAATGTGTGCAATGCTTCCGCATTCAAACGATTACTCGAAATTTTCCACGGTGATGATGGGGGACAAAGCGAGAAAGTTACTTGTTAAAGACGAAAGAATGGTTTTATTAAAACAAAATGGAGATTTGTGAACAATACTAGTGTATACAGCCATGACAATTAGGCTCAAAAACAGCATTTTCAATGCTGTTTTTATATCATAAACTGTTAATATTTCAAACATGTCTGATAATGCAACCCTTTTATCACATTTTAACTCCATCCATTTTTTATCAGAAATGATGCAAGTGAAATATTTTATGTGTAATCGTTTGACTGCTTAGTGACTGCACCACAGGGTTGACTGGCATGTGATGCACGCTCTTAAGGGATTGTTTTTATGTAACGTTTAATTAATATAACAGTTATTTATAACAGTACAATGAATAATTACGTACACTTTAGGGGTAAGGGGGGCAAATTTTGGCTGTTATCAATTTTATTAAGATAGTGATTTTACGAATATGACAAGACAAACTCTCTAATATTTTAAACACAAAGTATTCAGCTTTACTTCAGTGTGGTTTTGGCTACATGTACTGTTGGAATTTTTTCGTGCCAATGAAGTTTTTCATGTGCTAACAGCCGCTTACCCCGCTTAAGAACAGGGTGAGTAGGAGTTGATCAAGAAGCCTCTCAAATGAACATTTGTCACGCACAAATTTTACTTGTGTTACCTTTTGTGAAACAGGAGACGAAATCTTGTCTTACCAACTTTACACTCATGAGCTTTTTTGCTAACACGTTTAGTAAACAAATCCCTCGCCACATCCCCTTCACTCTAATATTTTCTGGGGCTACTTCTAGAAATGATTAGGAAGGTCCAAGAAACAATTCACCAAACTCCCAACTATTTATGAAAACATTCAAAGTTCCAACAAATATTGTTTTTTACCCTCTGGAGTACAACATAAATTTAACAATGTGATAAAGTTATTCTTGCAAATGCCTTGCCTTTCCCTGGTTTCCAGGTTTCATACATCTAGTGAGCATACTGACAAGAGGCTAAATAACACCAGTACTACCACTTAAAAAATATATACTCAGAGTGATATCACCCATTAGACAATTTGGAAACAACAGATATTAATTAAATGAGTTTTAGTTAGATATGTTTCATACTACATCACTGCAGCGCAATCCCAAGTGTATACTATCTTTGCCACACATGACAAATGTTCTCAGCCTTCCTACCTGGGAAAAGCATATCCATGAATTGGCAGTAAGCTGCACCTGTGCACAGTTCTTCAATCTTGGTGAAGTTCGATTGCAAACAGTCATTGACCCACGCCAGCATGTCATGTCGGCTAAGGTTCTCAGACGTGACATTCGTGGAGTACACATTCACTGCCATTGTTCTGAAAATAACATACCAAATGCTGTGAACAGTTTATTTCAACATTTGTCACAGTAAAAATGTTTGCACGACTCAAACTGCTCTGAAAAATAAAATTAATTAATTAAACAATTAACACTGCAATAACATCCCAAAAATATTGAAAAGTATTTAAGAAAAACTGTTATGTGCTATAGGCATAAATTATTGTAACCCAAAAACTCCAAAATTTAATAGGCCTTTAGTTTTTCTGTTAGTTTGATGCTGTCACCTTCTGTTGATAACAGGTAAGTATGGACAGCTGCGTAGGCCGTTGCCACAGCTCACAGCCACCTCAGGGGAGACAAGATTCAACATTTTGTACTATGTTGTGATCACGAATAAGTTAGGTCTTTCAATGAATTAATCAGTTACCCAATAGATTGGATTTCTCTTCAGTTTTTTTTTTTCAACCTAGAAATATTAGTTTTAACATTACAATGTTTTACACATTGCCAACAAGCATTTTTCAACACTGTTTAAAAACTATATTTTTTTTCAGCAACAATGTTTGGAGCATCCAGTGCACCTAACACACCTCAGGTGTCCACTGACCGGGAAAGTTGTACTGTACAGAAATTTTACTGTTTGTAGAAATACTGACATCTTACAGGATTTTACTAGAATACAGAAATTATGTAAGGATTGGAGTGACCTACCCACATAACAGATATTCTGTAGTTTGTGCAGAAAGCATGCAGATATTACAGTTTTATGGAAACAATGAAAATATTACAGAAGACCTTTGTACCATCTTGAAATGTCACAATTTTCCAACCCATGCTATTGACGTATGTACTACCAAATGAGTGTCTTCTGTATTATATGGGTAATTGTACATTTATGTGTACACACACAAACATGGTAGGCCTACTGTAGTACTACATTCAAAAATAGTGAAGGAAACTAACCGTGAATGCTAGTTTCTGTAATCAAAGTATGCTGGTAAGTACAGAATATTTATAGCCACTATATAAAATTTCTCCCAACAGTCTGCTGCATTATTTGTTCATTGTACATACATATTTTGAGCTTAATTTACTCAGCCTGTTAGTCGTCCAATTCTCCCATGGCTCTACGTTAAACAAAAATTAAGGTGTTTGAAGCTGAAATGGCGTGTACATTTACAGTCATTGTATTGATGGAAAGTTGGGTATAGTAATTCAATAAGGTGAACAATAATTTGCCTAGAGAAGTAACTGAAATTTGAATAAAGTTAACTACTATAAGAAAGAGAGAACTGTGGCATAGTGTCCATTAATATAGTACGTACTATATTAACCAGCAGTCCCTGGTTTCTGAAACTAACCAATTTTATTTGCTACCCTCGCTATTTTGAATACAGTACAATCACACACTCAAGATAAGCACACAGATATGCACTTGTGCACACACACACACACACACATAATACAAGAGGCACTCGTTTGAATTTACATCAATAACATAGTAGCCTATGGAAAATTGTTAAATTTAATAAATGCACCAAGGAATTCTGAAAAATTTTCATTCTTCTCATAAAACTGTACGCCTAATATCTGCATGTTTCAGTACAAACCACAGCAGATCCATTATGATGGCAGGTCACGCCAACCCATACAATTCTTGTACAATCAAGTAAAATTACCAAAGATAACAGTATTTTTACAGGCAGTGAAATTTATGTATGCCTCCAGTTTTTTCAACGTGTTCCTAGTCTGTAGATGCCACGATAATGAACCCCTGTTTTATTGGGTGCACTGGACACTTCATGAGTGTCTTCAAGGTGAATTTTTCAACAGGTCTATACTCCAAACAACATTGCTTATTGACAAAAGCAGTTTCTACAGCAATATGAAGAAACATACTTGTTGACAGTGTATTGAATGTTGTGTCACCACTAACATTTCAAGGAGTAGAAAACTAGAGAGGCAAATCCAATCTATTGGGTGACTGAATCATGGCCCCTGATTTGAAATTACTTATCAGGCTTGACTCTTAACTATGCCTTCTTATTCAAGCTTAACAATGCTATGCAGAAGTTGAAATTACAAGGGTATCACAGTTGTCAGAATAATGTCAACTTGACATTATAAACAGTAAAATATAGGAACCGGAACCTGCCCAACATATTTTCATTTAATCAATACTCAAATTCTTCTAAAAGGCTTATAACTTAATGAGGGTTACTGAGTAACACTGGAAATTGAATAACTAAAAGAATGTAAGAAACATAAAACAATGTACTGCAATAAAGATGTGAACATGTGAAGCCTCATGAACAAGAAATACTAGTTATGGTCAAAGTCACCACACCTTTAAGTTATGGAGCACTCGTTATCAACAGATAAGGCAGCCACAAGGAGGATGCAGTGGTGCTTTTGTGGTATGTGTATAGCTATGAGACAGGTTGAATTACAAACAACCACACAAGAAAGTGACTCCATTGAGCCAACATTCGTGGACATTAAGTAAAATTGTTAACTTTGGTTAGAAAGTTTGACAGTTAGATGCTCATTTAGAGAACTTTAAAGATTTTACTGGTGCGTCAAGTGATGACCAAAACGAAAATTCAGAGTGTGGCAGGCATTTAATAATGAAACAAAAAGGGAAATCACAGCATCTACTTTTGTTTCTATAGACAAAACAACTGATGTTTTAAACAAGTCCCAGAAATCTACTGTACTGCATTACTGTACTTCTAAAGGTACTATAGAAAACAGATTTTTAGGAATCTCCAACTAATGAAGACAAAGCTGCTAATGCATTTGCCATTTACATTTATTTAACTTTATGAGGGAGAATCACTGTGAAAAAAAAAATGAGAGCCTAGATGTATGACGGTGCCACAGTGATCATAAGCATGTCCAAACTGTTCTATTAGTAGGGCCAGCTAATAACGTACCTAACTAGAATTTTACTCGTGGGGGGAGGGGGGCCATTCATCCATCACTTCGTTAGAGCAGGTATTCTGGGGTCCTATCATGCGAAAATTTGGATTTCAAGGTGCAAAATGAGACTATTTTAGCAGTTTCCCTGGCGGAAAGATTTCTAAAGACAACAACTGGTAGAGGCAAGTAAATGGTTGAGCATGGGTACCAAAGCAATATTTGCCAAAAAGTCACTCTTCACAACATGTATGAAAAAAAAATTTTTAAAGTAAATACACAAACTTGGAAAAGGTGTTACTGCACAGAAAATGTTTTGCTTGGTACATAGAAAATTAAAGTTAGGGCTAAAGTAAATTTAACAAAAATTATTTTTTAAGTTTTGAGTAAGTTCCGATGTGAATAATTACCTACATTACAAGGAGCAAAAATTGTACATAATAAACTACTGTTCACGCTGGGCAGCAAATGATTTAGAACAGAAAAAAAAAAACACATGCAGACGTGGGACACATACCTAGCACAATACAGCAGCCTACAATAAAATAGCACATCTTGCGAAAAATTAGCTAGTCTCAGGCATGCAAATGTAAGTAAATTGTGTGCATGTGTGTTGGTAGCCTTCATACTCATAAAAATTGCAAACTGTTTTGCATTTCTGAAGCGTGCTTGACATACATGAAAATGAAGGACTTGCGTTCTAAATGTCAATACCAGAGATTAGAGAAATGTACAGATGGAGCATGACACTAGTTTCCGAGTGGTAAGAACAAGGCTTGGTGACAAAATCAGAAGTAAGTGTCTGCCATATTGGAAACTAGGAAATTAAGTTTTCACCAGGGAGTATTTAATACGAGTCCTAACTTTAGTACTACTTAAACCACAAGAACCTTATTTTTGTTGGACACGAATTACATAAATGTGAGGCATGTAAGTTTAGACAACTTCTAACTCAAGAGTTGCATATATTTGTACAATGTAGTCTTTCTCTTTTTTTATGTATGGACAGCGCTATTGTTATCAAGATTGTGAATGTACGTTGGAGTCTCTGCTTGTGTTATTAGCTGAAGGGAGGAATAAAGCATTGATGTTTAAAATTATCTCTGTTGACGCACTTTAAGAGCCACTTAACAGGTCATGGACCTAGGATGCTTTGTTACCGGCAATAGAAGATATTACAGAGATATTCACGCACACATCAGACATTAAACATCAAGATGGTGGATAATGATGAGCTAGCGTACTGAATTAATAGCCCGAGGTTAAAGTTCAAAAATTATTTTTTTGAGGCTAAGAGCAAAAGCGGAATTGATTCCGTCAAACCAATGGAATGCAGTTGAACCTGGTTTTGTAGAACCACTCAACGACAACCAAGAGAGAGTAAACAGAAATCTGTTCTCGTACAAAACGTGTCAGGCACTTACTTAAATAACATTGCAGAATGTTTACATGCGAGCGAAGCTTGGAGAATCCTGTCAGACATTAATACCAAGGTCAGCTTTCTTCAGGGACTGCAATCGCTCAAGAGCTTGTTCCTGATATCCAAGTGCGAGGGGAGGAGGACTCCACGAATATGGTACCAGTACCAAAAAGTGAAACAGGCCGGTTGGAACAACACAAACAAGCAGGTTGCTGGCCTGATCCTGATTGGTTTGCCACTGGACAGATATGGCTTGCTGGCTGAGGAATTAGGAAAGGAGACAAACCTTAGGATCATATTGGTCAAGGCTAGACTTCTAGAAGAAGGAAACAAGAACCGTGATGAGAATGAAACCCATGCCTTTGCAGTCAAGGCTAGTGTTACAGAGGTGGCAATCAGCAATCAAGAGGTGGTGGAACAGGAACAAAACAGCATTTGGACAAGACAGAAACCAGTGACAAGACAGAGACCACCAGTAAGGCAGCAGAACCACCTGTATCAAAAACAGAATGCACGCCAGAAAGAAAATTATATCGATGTAACGAGTGGGGGTGGATTTCCAAATTCTGTGACAAGGTTAAGTGATACAGGTGCGGCAAGAACGGACACTAGGCGAGTTACTGCAGGGAAGAAGTGTAGGTGAAAGTGACAAAACTTGGCCAATAGACACAGAGACAGTAAACTAAAATACTTGTGAGCTCACGTGGACTGATCAACAAGAAAGACGCAGTGTGCTGGATTGTAGACTTTGCTGAAATTGACCACATAGTAAACAAACGGAAGTTGCTTGTGAACCTGAAACCCTGTCAGGGTGAAAGAACAACGGGGCAAGGCTTTGCAGAAGTCAAGGACTGTGGTGTTGTTGAGGTTAAAATTACAGATGAGTGCAGGTGCTGGACACTCACCTTATCAGATACCTTGTATGTGCCCGACTTTAACTTTTAACTTATCTGTCAGCTAGATAACAGCACAGGGAGTTTACCTTGAAATGAATGGCAAGAAGGTACACTGTCATTATGGAGATATGTTTAGGGCACCTGAGTCAAATGGTTTGTACACACTGTATGCAGAGCAAACAAGGCATGTAGTAAACATGGTAAATAGAACTGAAGATTCCATGGAGGTTTGGAATGGCACCGCACTCCAAATTGTTTCGTTGTAGCACCAGAGATTTGGTCACCTAAATGAGGTTTCAATCAACAAGATTCCAGTCCTAGAGTTAGAAAGAAAATTGCCTGGGACATGTGAAGTGTGTGTATAAGGGAAGATGACCAAGATAGGTTTTCCCCACGACCAGTGAAAGAAGGTTTAAGCAACCCCTCAACCTGATTCACTACGACCAGATGGCAAAAGCAAGATACTTGTTAAACTTCATCGATGACTACTCTACATACTTTGTCAAGTTTGTAAATGCTAAGAGTGACGTGTTTGCAACCTGCAAGGATTATCAATGAGAAGTCGAA
Organism: Medauroidea extradentata; assembly: GCA_003012365.1. Classification (NCBI taxonomy): domain Eukaryota; kingdom Metazoa; phylum Arthropoda; class Insecta; order Phasmatodea; family Phasmatidae; genus Medauroidea; species Medauroidea extradentata. The sequence continues at coordinate 9,193 of PNEQ01020450.1, read as the reverse complement.
GTGCTACACGGGACCAAAATAACAGCACTAGACTGATGGTGGTGGTGAGTACTACAGCAAGAAGTTTAGAGAGTACCTGAGAAAGCATGGAATAGTGCATCGCGAGAAACAGTTGCAAACTCACCTCAGCAGAACGATATAGCAGAAAGGGGGAACAGGACAATTGCAAATTCGGTCAGATGCATGCTGAATGAGTCAGGCATGCCACACAACTTTTGGGTGGAGGCAGCAAACACAATAGCATTTGTTTGGAACTTTTGCGCATCTCGTGCCATTGACTTGTAAATACCAATGGAAATGTGGAAGGGGAGACAATCTGGGCAAAAATGTATGATTTCTTGAAAGTATTTGGGGTGTCGCGCTTGGATACACGTGAGTGGTAAGAATAAGCATCATTGTAAAGGCATTGAGTATGTTTTCACAAGTTACGAGGCAAAAATGAAAGGTTATAACCTATGGTGTATTGAAAAGGAGAAAATCAAAGTTGTCCACAGTGTAGTCTTTCAGGAGGATGTTACCCCTTCCAGGACTCGAGACAAGGTATGTGGTAAAGAAGTCGTATTTCTGAAGTGTGATTATGATGTCATTGATGTGAAGGATGTCTATGCAAGAGAAGAGGATGAGAGCACTTTCAGTACGGCAAATGGCAAATGTTACACCAGTATCATGTCGGAGATATGTGAGCTGTTAGCAAGGTCAGGGAAAGAATCCATGCCCTGGATAGATTTCCCTAGATTAGGTGATCTTGAAAATCAGCATTCTGCACAGAGGGTCCTATATCAAGTAATCTTGAAAAATTCATGTCTGATGAGGATAGCAATAGGCCGTTTCACAGGTGAAGAACAGAATCAGAAACGTGGGTTAGGCATTCTGCTAGACTGCAAGGTACAATATTTTTAGATTTTTTCAAATTTCTAAATGAAGGGTGAAAAACTTAAAATGTATTTTAAACGAATACTTTCCAACCTGCTGAGATATCTAATTGATTCTTACAAGCTTTAAAAAAACTGCTTTCATTGTGTTTTTTCCTCAAAATTTTACCCAAAAGGCCGTTAAGAAATGTAATGTGTTTCCAAATAATTCTCAGTAATTCGTGAACCACGCCATCTTACTTGGTACTTTTCCATACGGCCCTCCTTTGTGTGCAAGTCATGTCGGTTATGTTCAATATTATCTGGTTTCGTTTAGGGTGATTACGGGTGAACTGCAGCATTTACAACCTTTGTAACGTATGTTACGGTTGACTGTTTGTCGTCCTTTGTGTTTCATCAGCCGACCATGTCACAGTACGCCCAGTGCGTGTAAATGTCGATAGTGACTCTCGAATCGTGGTGCCGGCCATTGAACGGTGCGTGTAACTATTGACAGCGACTCTCGAATCGTGGTGCCGGCCGTGTCTGAACGGTGCGTGTAACTATTGACAGTGAATCTCGAATCGTGGTGCCGGCTGTGTCAGAACGACGCGTGTAACTATTGATAGTGACGCAAATCGCTGCGTATTGCGTATTTTCCATGACGTTTGTTTACTGTTTATTTGAACTGAACACGTCTGGGTCAAGACGGACGGTACTGTAATTTAGAGTTGATTGTTTTACTCTGAAATATGACTTCAAGACATTTGGAAGCCAGGCTAAAGCTTGCATCATATCGCATAAGCAGAGTGTTGCGTCTAAAAATACAGGTGGATGAAAACAAGGCACAAACTGAACTCTTCAAGGCACACTGTAGGGATTTGGAGAAGTTGAAGACGGAGTTTGAAGAAAATCACATTTCCCTAAGTGTCAAAAATTTAGGTAACAAAATATTTGACTCTAAGCAACATGAAAACTTGATGATCGAATTTGAGGAAGCCTATTACACCATCATGAAAACCATAACTCGTGTCACAGAAGATAAACACAATGTACGAGGAACGACATCAGCATCATGCAGCATCAAATTGCCTAAATTGTCCCTTCCAAAGTTTGATGGGCAGGCCACTCAGTAGAAGAGCTACTATGACTTGTTTAACTCACTAGTGCATAGTAATAACTCACTAAATCCTGTTGAAAAATTCCATTATTTAGTAACCTCATTGGAGGGAGAACCCCTTAGGCTAGTGACAGGTCTTCCACTGACAAACGAAAATTACTCTGTAACATGGACTCTACGCTGACTGATAGGTCATCAGGATGTGCGAGTAATTGCTACAGCTCATTGGGAAAGAATAGTTCAGTTTCCGGCAATTACCTCTAACTTTCCTTCTGAATTACGACAGATGTTGGATACGTTCAAGGAAAATCTTGGTGCATTGAAGGTCTTAAAATTTCCTGTTGATCAGTGGCGCTTTGTAATGTTGAACCTGGCCCTCAACAAGCTGGACTCTGAAACGAGGGAGCGATTTGAATTAGCACATGTGACAGTAGAGTTGCCAACATTTAAGCAGTTATCTGAATTTTTAGAGGTTCAGTGTAAGGCTCTTACAACTGCCACTCAGTTATCAAGTCTTGGAGAGAAGACTAAAGTACCATATCGGAAGGTAATGGAATCCAGGGTAGGTTCATCAAACCACAGGCCTAATCCTATAAAAACGACCTTTGTAGTTGACACACAGAACCAATTGCGTGCAATTTGTCAAGATGAGCAAGTTTTCTATTAACGCTCTGTGTTTCTAGGAGAATCACCTGACATGCGGAGTGAAATGGTAAGAAAACATTGCCTTTGCTTTAATTGCCTTAAGCGTCATCCAGCAAAGAGTTGTTCATCAAAGGCAACATGTGTGCATTATGGTCGATGCCATCACAAGCTGTTGCATGCCAACACTCCAGCTCACGATCAACAGAATTCTGCATCTCAGGTGAGCTTGAGTTTGGATGAGGAGACTGTGAAGACACTAGATGTGACCACACCAGTTCATTCACTGGCCAGTTCCAGTTCTGTAACGTCAACAATCCTACTGGGAACATGTCAAAGATGCATTGGGCGAGTTCCAAGTGGTCCGAGTATTGATTGACTTAGCGACTACACGTGGCGAGCATTCCGGATACCCCTGATTACACGCAACAATCATGTGAACACTGCGTGTTTTAATGGATGACTTGAAAAGAGGTGGAGCTTCAGCTATCTCCATGGATACCGCAGCCGAACATAACCTTCATTTAGCCGTTTGGCTTCACATGTTCCGGATGAGATGTACGTCAAGAAAATACATTATTTGTTTGGAATTTATCGCTTTTACAAGTAAACATTAATATTATGTATTTGCGTATCTTAACCATGAAATTGAAACTAATATTTTTTTACCATTGCGTGCAAATCTATGAATGCGCAATATTTTTGCTTTCTGCAACTACCAACTAACAAATCAGCATGTTTGTAAACAAGCTTTTGTTTCCCACAGTATTTCCCCTGCGGTGTGACGTCCATTGACAGACTTTATCTACGATCACGTGCATGTGCTTCATGTGCTCTCACTTGAACGTGAATAGGCAGTAGGTACGTAACAACTAAGTTTCAATAATTTTTTTTAACTGTCATGCACCTTTTTTTACATCAAAAATGACATCATATTATAAATATTTTCTCTATAGGCCTACTTTTAGATTTTATAAAAATTACATCAATAAAGTCTAGAAATTAAAAAAAAAAAAATTTTACAGTGGTTAGGTATCTTACAGATATTTAACTACTATTAGTTTATTTTTTTAGCAACTCCCACGCCAGAGTTATTAAGCACCAAACTTGGGCTATTTAAACAAAAAATCTAGACTAGATTTGTTAATGAACTTTAGCTGCGGAAAATAAGATTTTGCAGCAAACTCGAATTAAAATAAATGCAGTTACGGCCCGAGCATAGCACAGCAATACATACTTGTATTATTCCTCCTTTGGTAAACCAAAGAATATTTTCCAACAAAAATTAAATACGTAGCAGTTGACAAGTAACAACACAATTGTAGTAACTTCCAGATTTTCCACAAATTTCCCTGACAACCATACTTCCCTGACTTTTCCAGGTTTCACCGTTTTCAGGTCGCTGGACAGCCTGTTCCATGTCATGATCTGTTAATGCTGTTCAAGACAAACTCGCTGCAAGATCTTTGAGGTTAAATTAGAGTTTTTTGTAGCCAAATTTTGTTTTAATACATTAGATTTTAAAAAAACATTAAATCACTACAGAGATTACGGAATGACCATCACTATCAGAACACAGAACATACCTACATCATCAAGTATGGAGGTAAGTGCCTGGCAGCTACATGCCTACGAGTCTCCCATGGAGTACAGGGTAGGTAACGGAGAGAATGTTGGTGCAGTATGTTAACATTATGAACTTTAGGAGTACCACTATGGTTTTTTGAAAGGGTTATTCAGGCGATAACCGATTGGCAGGTTTGTTTGAGGATACAGTATAGGCAGTTGATGAGGGAAAGCTGATAAGATGCCTGCTTCATAGACTTTTGAGAAGGCTTTTGACAAGGTGTCCCACTGGGTGTTGTTGCAGTTACATGATCTGCTAGAGGACAATTCTTTGGTTAAATTGATTGGGGACTTTCTCAGGGGACGAAGTCAAAGAGTGAAACTGGAAAAGGCAACTTCAGAGAAGAGAGGTTACATCAGGAGTACTGCAGGGAATTGTGTTGGGTCCTTTGTTATTCACGATAACAGTGCGTGACATGGATACCATTGATTGCAGATGACTGTATGCAGTACACGGAGGTGGGCAGTGGAAGCAACGTGCAGGCACATATTGATTGGTTGTGATCACGGAGAGAGAACAAAATTAATGTGAATTTAACTAAGTGAGGTATACTACGAAGAGTGTGGTGAGTAGATATGTATACCTACAAATGGCATGGGTAGGAAATACCTAGGGGTTGTGTTACAGGCAAACTCAAGGCAGGCTACATAAAACAGGTAGTGTGTGTGGTGAAAAAGGGAAGAAGGGCTTTTCGCCTTCTGAGAAGGGTGTTATATGAAGTTAGTCGTGAAGTGAAGAAAAAATCATATTTCACAATGGTTTGGCCAATGTTGGAAAATGTAGCCGCAAGAGTGGAATCCATTTGTGGAGGTACAAGACCTAGAGAAGTTTCAGAGAAGGGCAGCAAGATTAGTAATGAATAAATGGAAAATACAGACACAATGGTGAGGAAAGGAACTTTAGGCCTACAGTGATAAATGAAAAGGGATAAAAACCATTGTGAGAAAGATGGAGAATAGAAAGACTGGTCAGGATGTACAAAGTGGTGAAAGGCGAGGATAGATGGAGAAGGTTGCCTTAAATTATCAAAGGGAGTGTTGAAGGGGAGAGGAACCAACAGTGAAAAGATTCATGGTGTGGATAATGGGGAAAGGTAGACAGTCTATGCTTGTTTACAGTAAGGGAGTGGAATGTTCTGCAGAAGGAATTGGTGACTGTGAGAGGGGTTTAGGAAGGGCCATGAATGCTAGTATTGTAGGGATGGCGAATAATCAACACCCCACCGGGCAGTAGCCCAATCGCAATGGATAACTTATTATTTTAGATAACTTCAATCAATATCAGAATGGAGGTTAATCCTATGTGAATGTCATCACACAATCAGTAAAACATTGTGATACTTTATATTCAATAATCTAATACGTGGCTGTTACCCAGTGGTGATGCAAGCACTTTGTGACATTCCAACACCCCGCTAACCATTTAGTGGTCCATCAATTCCTGCAATACATTCCATTCCCTCATCAAACTAGCATAGATTGTCTACCTCACTACGTCCCCCCCTACCCATTCCTTTGAAATTTATCGATGTTATATATTCTTCTCTTATGCTTTTCGGGTATCTTTTTATTTCTTAATTTATGTCTTCCTTAACCAACTGCCCGACCATTCTAGCCTCACGGAAAGCAATGCTGGCCGACGTGTTACAAATCCCACGCCCTTTAAATTAAGTTACTTTCCTGTGTTGAGTACTATTTCTTCAAAATTGGTCTCTACTTCCAGTTCAATGTTAATCCAGCATGAAATTACAACTAAAAATATGAACACCCACACGTACCGGTGCTTGTCACAATTAATACCGTGCGTAAAAAAAAGACGTCCCGAGAAAAGTTCGCAAAACGGAGGTACACAATGCAGCAAACAAATATTGTATTATTTCCTAATTTCATATTGGTTTATCCGTAACCACAAAACCCCAACCCACACAGTTTCAATTCCCAAACATAAATCCAACATTCACAGTTGCCTCCTGTGAAACACATTTCAAAGAATATAGGTCTTTAAAATTAACTACTTTAACAATAACTATACATTTTCACTTACCTACACTGGTTTTTTTTAAATGAACTGCTGCAATGACCTTAAATCAATTAAATTGTAACCTATCAACATAGGGCGGGACCAATCTTAAAAATTGTGGAACAATTCGTAGGTGAACCAACGTGAACTTCACTATTTATGGCAACTTTTTCCATCATCAAGGACCTTCCAAAAGTACATTCAGGTAATATTATATCTATGGAATACAAGAACTTTGTTCTATTCGGTTACTCGAGAGCTAAAGTTTCAGTGGTGTGCCCTAACGGTACATTTTCCAAATACTGCACTACGCACCCGCCGGAAGCGGCGTGTTCCAGTTACCGGAACTCATTTTGTAAAGATACTGATTCTCGTATCCCAATTGATGTCGTATTCCAACTGGCCGTCCTCGAGGTGTTCTCGGAGCGATCTGAAAACTGGCCGAGGGCGTGTGTCATGTGACTGTTTGCAATGAGTACATTTTGTTTATGCTCTAATTGGAATATGCCGCGTTTATACTGCAAAAAAATTGGTGACAAAAAATTCATATTTATCATAAATTTAGACGAAAATAAAATATACGAATTTCGGGAAAATATTATCTACAGTTTCTTTTTGTTGGATATATATTCTAATGACTGAACTAGGTGCGCACTGAGCGAGTTCAACGTGTTCCAGACCCCACCCGCACTCGCCGAGTGCACGTCTATGACCGTGGCCGAGTGCAATAATAGTTTAATTTTTTTTTTGGCCCAGAAGGGGCACACCCTAGGTTGGTGTCTAACTACTAGGAGTTAGGAGGGAGCGGTAGGGGTAGCGGCATGCCAGGCCTGCGGCCTATACGCTCTAACTACTGCATGCAGCTTGGGTTAGGGAGGAACATGGCTCAAATGGCCTACTGTGAGGTTATGAAGCGCCAAGCCAGCGTTTGTGGCCTGGCGCTTCCTTCAGATTTAACTGGGAGCTAATCCCGTAGAGGGTCATGGTAAACCCGCGAAGTCGCGGGAGGAAACCCATGACGATAGACATGCGAGGTGGGTTCTCTATGCTAGGAAGAAAAGATAGAATTCATGCTATGTATAACATGCTTTATTAGTTGTGTTAGAAGGCGAAAATTATGGACAATCAGGGAGGGCTCGTGATCCAGCTGTAAAAGATAAACTTAAATTAAGTTTAGCTCTACTTAACCTAGGGGAAATAACCTAAGTTTCCCGAAGGGCGGGCATGAGTGCCCGCGGTTCCATTTTAGGTGAGAGGTTCTTGTCGCCTATCACACAGTTACGGCTAGGTTGTGCAGTACGAGAGCCCTCGCTCTCTGCGGTGCCATGACTGATTCCGCGATGCATTGATGGACGATCAATGCATGTCTAATTGCTTTATGCCTACCACGCAGTCATGGCTGAGTTGTGCAAAACGAGAGCCCTCGCTGGGCCATGAACTCTCTGCGGTGCCATGACTGATTCCGCGATGCATTGATAGAAGGTCAGTGCATATCTAATTACGCGCAGCCATGGCTCGGTTATGCAGTACGAGAGCCCTCGCTGGACCATATGCTCTCTGCGAAATGCCATGGCTGATACGGCGATGCATTAGCATATTTGAGCAATTTAAAGTTCTCACTTGGGCAAGTTGGCGAATTTTTCTTGATTCCCAGGTTGGTTCGACTTCTTGGAGTCGGCTTCTTCTCCACCCTGGTGATCTTCTTTTGAGGAGCTTACGGTGGTTTTTCGCACAAGATGTGTTTCGGCATTTTGTGTGTCATGAGCACCGCGGGGTTATTGTTCCCTAGTGCTCGCACTAGGGGATTAGTGGACTTGGCTGCAGCTTTGTAGAAGTTGCGAGTCAAGTGCTGGATATGGTCTGTGAGCCGGGGATATTTCAGCTCATTGTAGAGGACTATATTGGGCGTATATCTTGGTGCTCCTGCTGCCCTTCTAAGGAGAGAGTATAGCTGTGCTAGGCGGGCATTTGCCTGCCTTAGCTTAGCATTGGTATGAGCCTTCCAGGTTAGTTTGGAGTCTAGTATGACTCCAAGATATTTAACCTTGGGTTGGTACTCGATTGGCGCGCCAAACAGGGAGGTCTGGGGAAGAGCTGGATGAATTTTTCTTCGGGCAAAGACAACTGCTTCTGACTTGCCTACATTTATCTTGATGCTCCAGAGTGTGAACCAGGCCTCCAGGGCCTGTAATGCTTCCTGTACTTTGGCTACAGCAAGTGAGGCATGCCAAGAAGTTGCAAACACAGCTGTATCATCTGCATAGCTTGCAAGCTGGGTTGTGGGAAAGGTGGGTATGTCAGCTATGTATATGTTAAACAATACTGGGCCGACAATGGAGCCCTGAGGCACTCCTGCTCTAATAGGGCAAGGGTCTGACCTTGCTCCAGGTAGCGTAACTACGAAGCTGCGTTCACTTAAGTAGCTATGCACTAATTTTAAATAGCAGTCGGGAATGCCCGCTCTGTGCATTTTATACATTAGCCCGGCATGCCATACTCTGTCGAATGCTTTCTCTATGTCGAGGAATACAGCGACAGTGTACCTGTGTTGATTGAAGTCTTGCGTTATATGCTCTACAATACGAACAAGCTGTTGTGTTGTAGAGTGATTGCATCTGAAGCCGAATTGTTCATTTGGCAGGGTGTTATTCTGTCCAAGGTGCATCTGAATGTGGCTGAGCAGAATGCGCTCGGCGAGTTTGGACAGGGCACTTAGTAGGCTAATTGGCCTATAATTCTGGGGGAGAGTGGCATCCTTCCCTGGCTTGGGGAAGAGAATGACATGTGCACACTTCCATTGGTCAGGGAAGTGATGAGTGCGCATTATGCCATTTATGCACTCAGCAATAGCATCTAGGGTTGACTGGGGCAGCTTCTTAAGGACAAGGGCCTGAATGCCGTCATATCCAGGTGCTTTGCGTGGTGTCAGTCTGT
>PNEQ01020449.1:0-22795 GCA_003012365.1 Medauroidea extradentata | reverse complement strand
TGGCTGTCCTTCATGGGGACACTCTTGCCACCGCCGAAAGATGTTACATCTCCATCTCGCCCATGGCTACCGATGACGGTACAGCAAAAGGACGAGTAGAAACAAAATTACTGCTACATCGGAAGATGTAGACAAACCAAATCCCTCAAATTTTGGATAGGCTTCCTTCTACATAGCAAAGAGTAGAAACCGCGTGGCGACGACCGCTACATTAAACAAGCAAACAAAATATAATTTTTAAAGAACGTCATAAAAACAAAGTAACACTAGGGCGCAAAATATAAAGAATTGAAAGAATAAACTCACCCTTGGCGGAAAACTTGTCGGATTACGATATTATAAATGGATAAAGAACACTAAGTGTATGGTTGATGTTCACGCCATGATGTGTAAGAGACAACAAGGTCGAGACAAAGGAATGCCTAGAGGTTATAGGCCGACATAGAGTCGTAGCTACTTGATGTTACCAAAATAGCATTTCGATAGTATCGAACAATATTTCCTTAACAAAATATTTTAAAACACACACGTGTTTTAATGTTCAAAACATGGTATTTTAATTTAAATTTTACCAATAAAAAAAAGAATTGTTTTAAATTACTTGAAAACAAAACATGATCAGATCATGATTAGAGTTGGTCAGAAGTATTACACAATAACTGTTTCATAAGTATACCACACTGCCTTAACTGCACATAAATAATTACCTGAAATTTTCTTTATAAAATAATAAGCAGTTTACTATTATTACAAGTTTACCGAATATTAAAGAAATAACCAGTGCTGGGGTGGAGTAACTTTGCCAAAATAAAAAAATATTATCTAGTTACCACTACGAATAGACGAACTAGACAAAACAAATAAAAACAAACAAACGAGCATGTGCCAATGAACGGCACAATTATGCATGCAAAATTTTGCTACTGATACCTAGAACCTACGGTTTATTGCAGGAAAACGCGACTGTTTGCTGTATATCAACACAAGATCAGCTTATTAGATTATTATTAGCTTTCTCTTGTACCTGGAGCTGTTGCCCTATTTCACTACGCCAATAAAGTTGCCCGCACACTTGGGCACAACGGCACGCGCTGCGCCGTGCCCATCTTCGCCCAAGTGTACAGGGGATATACTTATTTTAAATGTAACTGAACCACGGGAATAAAGTCGCTGCGCTCCACCGCGCCCCGCGGCGCCTAAGTGTGCGGACACTTTAAGAACTCCACTATTGCAATATTTTATGATTGTTGTTGGTCTGCAAACAACTATGTTGTGTCATAAGTATATAACGGAATCATATATGTTGCAAGAAACTACAGTGTTTTCATTGGGAATGTTGGCACAAACGGTTAGAGCCCCGTACTATTTCTACATTTTTTGTGGCAATTGTTTTTAAGTCTTACTGACAATAGTGTAGGGAAAACTATAAAAAATGTGCACACTACGCCTTTTAGAGTGGTCAGTGTGGTTTTATGTTCGCAACGATTACAGGGTTTTCGGGAACACTTTCAGAACGCCTACTTCAGAACACTTTTTTTTTGTGATATAATCTGTGATAAGGAGAACAAAAAATAAAAGCTTTACGCAATGCCTTAAAGTACATATATTACTGGTTTGACCACCGTAGTTACATAAAGTAAACGATGTTTCGTATAGAAATGTACTTACAATCTATCTCTGGGCATATGACTAAATATTTGTGTCCAAAACACAAAGTAAATTCTGCTAGTGACTGTACATTTCCTGCAACAGGGATTTTTATGTGAATTAAAGACAGGAAAATGCACATAAAGTTGGAACAGTGTCGGCATCACGTGGCAGAACCGGGAAACACTATAACACTGGATGAGATACTGGCATAGAGACATGACGAAAGCAAAACTCTTAGTATCAAGAATCTAATTAAATCTACCCTTTTGAAGTAACGTGATCAACTTGAAGTGGTGCTTATCAACTCCGAGAATCTTTTGATTCTTGCTAATTAAAGAAAGTACTTAAGCCTTCAAAAGTATTTCGCACTTCTACTTTTAATCAATTTCTTATTACAGTGCCTACTATCTTGTTACCTGACGATTTTCATTTTATTTGTATGCCCAAAGGTTCGTTAAAATTTTGCGAGGCTTTAGGTGAATGGGAAGGTATGATGACAAGCGAATGATTGGAATACTCATTAGAGGATTAAATCTAAAGTACTCATCATAATCGATGGGACATTTTTGTAGAGTAATTATTTTATTATAAGTGCATGTCTGTTAATACAATACAGTATCATGTTTTCTTTTCAAGTTAATATATATATATATATTTATATGTGAGTGTATATATATATATATATATACACGCACACACACACATATATATATATATATATATATATATATATATGAAAAACTATTATTTTTGTAATTATTACTAAAGTAATAAACATATGTATATATTATCCGATTTCCAATAATGCTCGCCTTTTCATTTAAAAACAGTTTTAACATCGGAAAACCTCTGCACGAGACGTATTCGCATAGTAACATAATTTTCAAATTAAGGTGTCCGTTTTTTTATTTTATTTTTATAGATTTGTGGCAATTATCATGCCTATAAAAATACATGTTTTCCATTTTCATAGAATTTTGTTTCTAGACCTTATTTTCCTAAAAAGATTTGAATTTTAAACCGTTCTAAAACAACTTATTGGATATTTGGCCTATGTAAGTAGCGTCATTTTAAAGAAAAATCAACCCTCTTTCCCGAAGGTTTCGATAGATATCAACAAGAAATCTAAAACACATTTAAGGTATTTCACCTCATTAATGGATGAAATTATAAAAACACTAAGGTTGGCTAATACACATTTTCATGAGTGTTCCACTGAAGTTAAAATTACGATGCTTTGACATCTGATTTGAACTATATCAATGACTTTTCGAAACACATTACACACTTTTTCACCATTTTAGGTGTTGAATTTCGAAGAATCCTCTTTTAACTCTCGCCTATGATTTGAAGAAAAATCATACAAAAAAATTCCACGTTTGTATATCCAGCGATATGGGCTCTGCAACTTTACATTTGTGTTAATCAGTTAGTGACAAATATTGCATATACTTGCTTATTGTATTAGTGTACGCATATAGGTACAACGTTCATGAGTATTATTTCAAAAGTGTGCAGAAAATGTGTTTCGCCTTGCTTTAACAGGTATTGGTATGCATGCTTAATCATCTACGTAGATAGCAATCTTGTAATGAAGCGGAATTTGAGACGTTATAAAAGACTGCACAGCAAACACATCATGTCAAACATACATTTTTAATATTGTGATGCTTTAAGTTATCTAAAAAAAGGGGCTGCGGATAAACATTGAAACCAACTGCAATAATAAATCAAAGCTCTCACAGTACACAGTAAATTATTATGAAATACCAGTTATGCTCCTGAGAGCAACATAGTATCTCCCTTCCCCTGCTCCAGTACCTAGAAGGCGAAGTTGCCTGACTTCCTAATAAGGATCCTCCCTTGTGGTCTGAGTTGACTAGTTTGGGCTCAAGCTCAAGGTAAGGAAATTTTAATGCATGTTAACGGACCCAAGTGATGCCATACACAGTGCCTATGGGACTAATTACCCTGTGACTGATTAAATACCCTCGGAATACTGACGTTGTTCGTGATTCTTCTTCGTGCAGATCATTTAATTCCTTTATAAATCGCTTTAGTGATAAGACAGCCACTGATTGCATCATATATTTAAAACCTAATATTTAATATTAAAAAAAGGTCACGTAGGACTTATAACAAACTAAAATGTATTAAACAATGTCGCGAATGAAAATAATTATAATAATTACGGCAAAAAACGTGGGGCGCATGCAATAGATAATAGTGAGGAGTGTTGAGAGAATTCGTTAAGAAAACTCACAAAACACTTCATATCATTTGAAGTGCAATAAGTTTGTTAGTAACTTAGGTGAAGAATTCATACATAAATTATTAAATACATGTGTACCATGTTTTTCTCTCCTTTCATTTCTTTTTCGTTTCGAAACTCAGAAACATTTCCATACGAGAAATTTAATTTTATCTTTTAGTACGGATTAAAAGCGTGGTAGAGTAAAAAAAACATTTAATATTGTTTTCTGTTTTTTAGTCGTGTGTGGAAAAAATTTGTCTTGCATTGAAAACGTGGGAAATAATAATGATTTTTATTTTTACGCAATTATGTTTTCAACAATTTTTCCTTAGGCTGCATTGTCATCCAGTTGTGATTTATGTTTACGGTCTCAAGTTGCAATTACGTCAAATATAAAAAAATATATATTATTATCATTTTTTACTTTTAAATATTTATTTTTATAAAATTATTTTTCTCTTATATTGCATTGCGTCCAGTTGTCATATGTGTAATGTATTAATTCTCTAGCTCATTGTTACCAAACAGATAAAAAAACTGACGAGGAAGCGAGTAAAAAAAAAAACTGTTAAAAACCTGCAGTAGAGCCGTGATTTTATGGCGAAAAGATTTTTGCAACATTTGGTTTCTATGCGTCATGTGCACACGTGCAGCTCTGCTACATCGTCTGTGGTTGGATGATTTTACTCTCACTTGCCTTGGAAAACTATAGACGTACAGACTCACAATAATCTTATTCTGATCGGTGCAGTAAAATGAGAAACATGTCTGAACAAAGACAGGCTGCCAATAACCTTGAAACAGAACTGCCGATGTGCACGTGAGTCACTGAAACAAAGTGGGGCAAAAATCTTTTCGCGACAAAATCGTGGCCCTATCAATAGATAATAATCATGCACTGTACTAGTTGAAGGCCAGAACTAAATGCACGCCCTGTGAAACTGAAACTTAGTTTGCTACATTCGCGTACACTGGTTTGTTTGTAACTGATTTCAATTTCAGTTTGACCTATTTTGGGTTCAAAAAATAATAGACTAAAAATTATTTCAACTAATTTTAATATGTTCAACTTACTTCATCGTCACAGACTGTATAACTTTGTTTTAGAAAAGTTTTTTTCGGATTCACAACTAACTCAAAAACAGATTATCATTTGTCTAAAACAAATCCTTAAGAGTAACGCTGAATATTTCCTAACATTTTTGAAAATTATTTTATACTAAAACTAACCGTATTTCGTGACGAAATACTGATGTTATGCGTGTTTTTAATTTTTAATTGTAAGAGCAACGAAAAATATTTTCTTGCTTCACGCATAAGTGGAGAAATGAACGTGCGGTTCAGCAAAACTACACTATTTAAATTTTAACTAATATTTATAAAAATCTTCGAAACGGTTTTACAGTCGAAGTTAAGCACATAGACACAAGCAACCATAAAGATTAATTGCCTAAACATAATGTATTTATAACCATGCCACTAACCTGTTTAGAAAGTAATAGAATTATAAAACATGCAAAAAATGTGTTAAACTAACTGTACAATAATTGATAAAAGTCTAATGTTTACCTGTCGTTATTCAGAGTTACAAAAAAAAAATTAACCATCAAATTATGACCAGAAAGCACGTAGCTTATAATGGGAAATTACAAGAATTTTGAGTTACTTAACACAAAAAGTAGTGGGCACACAAATAATCACTATCGAAAGTATATTAAACTTGTTTACCCTTACCTACCAAATAGAGAGTTTTTATTAAATTGGAGAACCTGTTTAGTTAATGTACCGAAACTATGTAACAATAACGGTGACAAAATATGCTTTTAAACAAAATTATTCCCTGATAAATTCCTCAAATACGAAAATCGGAAGGATGCATCACATTGACAGAATACGAATACACTTATTATCACGTAATCGATACCCAAGGAATTCACCTCAAGCTACTAGATGAAATTTGTAATAACGTGTAACATGTATAATTCACCGTCGAATGTTACTTAACGGTAGGAGTTTCTAAGTAGGCTCTTAGTAAATATTTCATTATTACTGCTGCAAGTGCTGGGAGTTTTTAGCAGCCATCCCTTTTAACACTGCTTTTCAACAAAGTCACTCCCTATAAATTTGTGGCTTTTGCACATAAATAATTTCGCATTGAACTATAAAGAAAATTTTACTTAACAATCCAATATTGCTCGCTAGTGTAGCCATACTGTCCAACAAATGACGTAAAAGGACATTTAAAGTTTTAGTTTAGTTATAGGTATACTAATACTTACATTACTTACGCATAATCAACAAAACATATGTTTTTGGTGAAGATGAAATTGAATTATAATCTATACAAGCATCTGCAACTGTGTACCTGTAGCAGTATACGGACAGCATTACTGTTAACCCGAAATGTAATATAAAATAGATATTTCGAAAGAATATTTATAAAGTAGTTATGAATTACTCCTACTTTAAGGCCATAACCAAAATAAAATATCGAAAATAAGTAAAACAATGATATAAAAATGACTGGAGACTAATTCATCATATGTATAATTTCTCACTATTTGACAACTCTTCAATTTATTTTTATGGAACAGACTTAGTTTAATGTTCATTATTAATAACTTTTGTAATTTATCACTTATGTTTTTATGTATCTTAATGCTTGTTCCAATCATTGTGTATTTTTATAACAGTATGTAGTCTACAATATTTACGACAAACTGTAAAACGGCTGTTGTGCTAAATATTTTGCTCTAGTTAATATAAATAAATTGTTGGCCATTAACAACTTCATAGAGTGCTTTTTTCGATGCGTTATTTATAAATAGTGATTACATACACGTCAAAGATGATTTTCACATTTGACTGGGAACAAAAGATTTCCGTACAAAATTGTTTAAAAACAAACTCCGCTTGATAGCAAAGCGACTGCTAATGGCTTTGCGAGACAGTCTGTGTTCGTTTATTTTCAGTTGCAATGTAGTGTGTCTGGGAAAGGCATACAACCAGGCTCGTCACAAATGTTCTGTCACTCTGCTTTCCTCCCGGGAGAGGTAAAATACGACTCCGGGAGAGCTAAGAAGGGAATGGGGGAGAGGGGAAGAGAAGGATGAAGAGAGGATACGGAGGAGAAGGAATAATTGAATCAATTAGTCTGCCGGAGTTGACGCCCGTTTTGACTGGAAACGGCGCATCCGCCCGTCTCTTACCCAGCCTTGTCTGACGAACCGCGCATAGAAATCAGCAGCTACCACTACTCTCCATATGTTTCCAACAGCACGGGGTGCGTTCGTTTGTGACCTTTGTCGCGCGAGAGTGTGGATTGTCGCGGGATAGCAGCTTATCGTCACATACTTTACACAATTCCGTGCATGCAGCGGCGACACAGTGATACGATTCTCTTTCAGTTACAGCCAAGGGCTTCTATTTGTACTGACTACTATACTTTAAGAATCATTAAGGGCGTTCAAACGCGATAATGTCATAATTTCATACTTTTTTTATGAAATACTGTTCAAATGTAGACGGTACTTGTGAGTGTAGTTTTCTCTTACGAAACCATTTTGACTCTTACAATCTTCTCATAACGGTGCGTCATAGTCAAAATTTGCTAGTTACGCTGCCATGCAAATAGTGAAAACCAATCAATGTACTCAAATGAAAAAAAAAATTCACTGTGAATCCCATGATCTAATAAAACATTTTAAAGCCCACAATGTCATATTTTGGATTTTAAAAAAATCATAGAAGAAAAGATAAAATCTACAAAATTGAATTTTTTAAAAATGTAAATATACTTCACGGGACGTTTTATTACGTAGCCCGTGGCGTATTATTTCAATGTGAATTATTTCACTGGCATAAGTCAACTGGTTTTCATTATTTACTTGGCAGCAGAACATGCAAATTATGACTTTGACGCACAGTTATGAGAGAACTATGCGAAATAAAATTGATTTGTAAGAGGATAATTCACTCACAAGTATCGCCTACAAAACTAACACTACTTCATATAAATATTAAATAATCATTTTAACGCACTTGAACACCCTGAAATGCTGCAAGTATCGTAAACAATCTCACTAACGTGTTAAATGTGGTTTTAATTGTGTAGCCTTTTCTTCAAAACAAAAAATGCAAAATTTCGAATGGTTAAAGGTTTTAAGAAAATTCAATTACGTAAATCATTAGCTAAAATAATATAACTTATGTTTTGATAAAAGAATGACTACAATGTAACAATTTTCAACAAATCAAAACTACGTTTCTATGAAATCCATCCTACTTTTAGAATTTAAAAATATGAATTTGTAAAAAGAGAACAATTAGAATACTTGAAAGTCGACCATGATCCTTTTCTTGTAAACCGTGGTGACGCCAACATGTCGTGAAAAAAAAAAAAAAAAAGCTCGAATCATGACGGCTGTGCTAAAATGCGAGCGTTGATTGTTATGTCACAGTTCGACTATCATAATATGGCGTGGAATGGACTATTAAAGTGGCACTAGAGAAAAACGCTTTCTACTAACTTTTTCGTATACTTTTATTTCGGTCATAACAAACAGTAGATAGCTTACACATCGCCATACATACTTTTTTTTACACACTTTCTCTTGAGTCGTACACAAGAACAAACCGAACTTGCAGAGTAATGCTGCCAACTTGTATATAACACAATCACAACAACAACAAAATTCCTCTATCTGATACTCTCCCCCAAATTTTGCAATTCCTAGACCCCCTCTACAAATGATGAATTTACTGTGGGGTAGAGCTTTCGTCAAACAGTCGGCATATTGCTGAGAGGTTTCAATATAGCATAATTTCAAAACTTTCTTCTCCGTCACCAAATAATTCACAAAATGGAAAATGTTCATCGACCTCTTTGTTTCAAAGGAATTTCAAATATTGTTACAGGACTGGTTGTCCTTATATGTACCTAACAATAGCAATTTCTGAAAGATGATGAATCTCACTCATGAGGTTTCAAATATACAAACATTCACTGGTTACATTTGCAAGGGCTACATATTCAATCTCAGTGCTAGAAAGGCTCACACAATTTTGCTTCTTGCTCCTCCAAGAATCATTATTACCGAAAACCTTAACAAAATAGCCAGATATACTCTTCGGTCATTGGTAAAATCAGCATCAACATAGTATTCTACAACATTATTACCATCTTATTTGCAATAACAAAGACAGTAATCTTTTGTCTTATTAAAGTACCTTAGCACAATCTTTACATGCCCAAAATGAACCACATTATAGCAAATTTGAAATTTACCAAAATAAGTAATGTCAAAACATATGTCTGGTCGACTTTCTAGCATAACATAAATAAGAGAACCTAGTAATTCTTTATACGGTAGTTCTTTCTTACTCTCAGCTGTTGGATACAGATTCAACTTAGGTTTCATAAGGATATTAGAGGTTTTACTATTGTGCATGTTAAACCTGTGTAGAATTTTATCAATTAATTTATTATGACCTATTCGGATTAGGACCTTTTCAACAGTGATTTCCAAACCCAAGAAAATAAATAACTCTGTACTGTTAAGCATCTCACTCATTTCGAATTATTTCTTTAAGTCCTCTTTAAGGCAATTTATTTTTGACTCAATGTCAAAGACAATCAAGAGATCATGTACATATACTGTTACATACAAATTATCTAGCATAAAGGTACATGGATCTACCACATTTATTTCGAAATGCAGACATACTAGTGCATCTTTTAACCTGTTGCACCAGGATTGCGAAGGCTCTTTGAGATCATACAAAGATTTCAACAACATACATACAAGGTTCTTACCTTGTTCTTCCATCGTCACAGTAACGCCCTCTGGTACCTTCATGTAAACTGGTTGTTTTAACTCACCATAAAAAAATGCACACTTAACATCTAGTTGGTCGACGCACCAATATTTCTGGACCGAAGTGGAGAGAAGACTTCTAAAAGATGCAAGGGGAGCAACTTGTGTGTAGACTTCTTCTTCTGCCTTTGAGTGTTGGGAGCATCATCTTGCAACAAGTCTTGCCTTCTTTATTTTCTGACCTGTGATCTCCTATTCTGCAAAAACTAATTTCGAGTCGATGATGTTACATTTTAATGGATCTAGAACTAATTTACATACATTTCTTTAGGGTGTCGAGTTCCTCCTCTATAGCTGCCTGCCATCCAGTTTCCAATGCTTCTTGAAATGTGTTAGGTAATTCTGCTGGTAGGAGACCTGCTGACAATCTATCAAACTTGTGTCAAAATCTTGTAACCTTTCTGGGGTTCTCACTATTCGATGACTCCTTTCTAGCACACTGACGTGGGCCATGTTAACATCTTCTTCAGGGAATCCGAAGAAGTCATCCTCAGGTTCTTCTTCAGTAGTTTAGTTAACATCATCGTTTCCTCGAGAGCAATCAAGAACGGGTATTTCTGATGTATGGGGTTCATTCACCAGAGGACAAGGCTCTTGAACTTCCCTAAACTTAACACAAGCTGTTATGAGTCTACCCTTGCTGTCATCCCACAACCTGTAACCGTTACTAGTGTAACCCATCATTTTTAATGGCCTTGATCCGGGGTCAAATTTACTCTTGACGTCTTTCTTTGGAATGTTGGCATAGGCTATTGACCGAAATACTCTTATCTTACTTATATCACTGTGGCCATACCAAATGTCAGCAGTACTCCCGTCCTTCAACGTCGGCGTGGGTGTTCTGTTCAATGTGTACATTGCAGCATTAACAGATTCTCACTAACATTTATTTTCTAATTTATAATCCTATTAGATGCATGTGACTGAATCTAATGGGATTGTGTTAAAACATTCACCCACGCCATTTAGCTCAGGATTTCTAGGGACAGTATATTCCACTTGAATACCCTTCGACTTGCAAAAGTCAATAAACTGCCCAGAACTAAGTTCACCTCCATTGTCACAACAGAACCTCGATATTCTGATCTCAAACCTAGCCGTCACCATTGCTTCGTAGTCTTTGGATTTCTCTAGAACTTTTGACTTGTGAGATAGCAAATAAACTGTAGAAAAAATGGAAAAATGATCTGTGAACATCACAAAGTACCTTTTAGAAGCACAGGTCGGGGGATTGATAGGTCAAATTACATCTGAATAAACAACTTCGAGAATTCTCTGGAGGCAGGTTTTTGAAGCTTTTCCTTGTTTGTATGCCTTTACCACAAATGTAGCGAAAACTCTTCGGGGGGAAATAAGATGAATGAGACATTTTTCTGTACACAAGATCTGGATCACCGGTCAATAAAGCTCTCATCAATTTTTAATTTTATCACACAGAGATTACATATCAAACTCCCGGATACCATAACTTCAGAGTTCTCATTTTAAATTTTTACTTCTCCTTTTTCGAATATTACTGTAATGCCATTACCCTCAATTCTCTTAACCCAAAGAAGGTTGTAGTCCAAGTTATCACATACCAAAACGTCCTGTATGGTGACAGGCTTACCTTCATAAGTATCAAGTTGTAAGGTTACAATTGTCTGTGCCTTGAGGTGAATACCACTTTTAACTACTGCTATATTAAAATTCACTTCCTGTTTGTTCTTTTAAAACTCTTCATATTTCTTGTTTACCAAATGATTAGTAGCACCAGAATACACTACGAAATAAATCGCTGAACTGTCCGACATGAGACACTGACTGTTTACATTCTGTTCATCAGGTGTCACGAAAGTCACATCATCATTATTCTCGCGCACCTTATAGTTACTCTTGAAGTTACTGCTATGTTTTCCCCCAGTAAATCTACATTCATTCTTCTTGTGCCCTTTTCGTCCACAATTGTAGCAATTGAATCTAAATGGCACTTTACCGTTGTCTTTGTATATGTCACCATTTGTGTTCATATCCTTCCGTGTGTTTCTACCAAATATTTTCTTTGAGTTAAATGCTACCAGCTTTTCTTCACTGTTAACCTTTTCCCCCTTACGTAGTTCTTCCTGGAGGAAGGCATTCTTCACATAATTTAGTTTAACATCTTCAGGATTCTTATTAAAAACAATGTCAATGGCACGAGTCACAGCGTCGTAGTTTTCCCTCATAGAAGACAGCAGGAGAGTTATAACATCAGGGACCGACCATTATCACCCGAGCATTTAATCTCGTGTATCGTATTTTCAAATGTATTGATAATGTCATATAATCTTCCTTAATTAAACTTAAAGGTTCTTAGTTTTCTTTGAATATCGACGTGTCGTCTTATTCCATTCTTGATGTAAGTGGAATCCAAATGTATCTATTATATCCTTGGCTGTGGACTTATCCATAACGGATTCCAACACATTGTCCGCCAGACACTGCGTGATGATGTTTCTTGCCTTGACATCATTCAATTTGAAGGCGTCTAAATCCTTGCCTTCGGCGGGGGCTTCTATGAGAGAACTTCTGCGACACGAGCTTGCTTTAATACTCGCTTAACCCTGTTTTTCCAAAAGTTGTAACTAGTCCCTTTAAATAGCATGACGTTTCCAGTTTGTTGTAATGACGTCGCCATTGTATCGAAAACTTGTTCCGCGCTTTGAACACCGCGTACTAATTCTGACAGTTATTTCTACCGTTTCTTAAGTCAAATCTGGGCCCATTAACTATTAAAGAGGTACTAGAGAAAAATTCTACTAACCTCTTCGTATACTTTATTACAGACATAACAAACATTAGATAGCTTACATGTCTCCGTACCTTTTTTACAAGCTTTCTTTGAGTGGTACACAAAAACAAAACAAACTTGCAGAGTAATTCTGCCAACTTTCACAGTACAGAATTACCATATATACAACACAATCACAACAACAGGAACAAAATATTTCTATCTACCATGGACGACGGTTCCAAAGAGTGTATACCTATGCAGACGTTGGTAGAACATTTATAGTAGAGACGTGTTATTTTTGTGTGTTGACAAAACTGTTTTCAAGTTTTGGCCAATAGAAAACCTGTACAAACAAAAGTATTAAGCAGCTAAACGATAATGGTGGTTGTACGACTTTTTTTTCGTAGCAAAACCAAATCTCAAACTTTAATTGATCTCCTGCGGAAATTTTTCTATGTAAATATCTGATCAGAGTCATAGTTTCTTACTTCTTCATTTAGCTGTTTATATGAGCAACGTAAAATAAAACATCGTAAAAAATTTTAGTTTTTACTTCATGACATTGAAGTCTACACAAGAAAAGACAAAATTTTATGTTAAAATATTTATAATATATAACATATCAGAAATCGAATTACTGTTCTACAGACAATAAAAAAATAAAATAAAATATGTATCTATGTGTGACATCTCACTGTCTCTTTCATGCCACAAATTTTATTTAAATAGTTTACTTGCCAGACACCCAGGCCTAATAATGTTTTACTGTAACATATTTCATTTTAATTGTAATTTAGTATCTTCGGCTTAAATAACCACATTGTTCTGATAATGCACTTCATGCACCCAATTTGTCAACCAGTCAAGTGTTTTACTCCACTAATACTTTCTCTTAGACAGAAAACAATGCGTGTGTTCAATTTTTTTTTTTAAGTTCTCAGATTTTGGATGTTTTTTTTTCTTTCAGAAAGTTCTAAGCAAAGCCCTAGACTGAATGGACGTGTAGTGGATGGACCTCTTCAAGATTTGAAGATTTTTCTCTGTGACGTCTGCAAGCAACATCGATATGCCACAGATTAGCGTCCTGGAGCTTTATTTCCATGAGTGAAATATTTTTTGTTATATACCGAAGGCAGTAATAAGTCGTTATATGGTATGTATAAAGACTGTATTAATCATCATGGAGACATCACATCATCGCTAGTCAAGCTGCCACCATCCCACTGCATCTTAGAATATTACATTAAGTCTGCTGAAATATATATTTTTCACACACCACAAGGCCCTACTCACCACTGAACTTTTGCCGAAAACATTGAAAGCGAACACTTCGAATTTAAAGTAAAATCATTACATGCTAACTTGGGTGGTTATTTTCTTTATCCTAGTAATTATTGCTTGCTTTTCAACGTTTATTTTTCTCCAAACAAATATTCACTAAGCATATAATAAAAACCATAGCAAACTATTGTGACATTAGTTTTATTTAATTTTATGAAGTGTTCACGTGCCCAATGCTCTTATATTGACCTATTTTAAGTGTTGCTGGGGCCAGCAGACTTGTACTAGTACAAAATAATTTTACCTATACATGTGTTTTGGAGTTCACATGTCGGGTACAAGTTATCCACATCATTGATAACGTACGTGTACCGACGTTATTTACGTGGTGCCTGTGAGAAACCAGACACTACATTCGTGTTGAGGAAAAACATGTTTTTTTTTGTGTGTGGCTTCCTACTGTCTCTATTATACACGTTAAAACAGTTTTTGGTATCTGCAAACAAAAACTATGTTTATCCATAGGAAATATACTGCTGAAAATTACAAACATTTACAAAGTCTTTGTCGACATATGAACGGTACATTTATGCAAATATAAACGCTAACAAATAGTTTTTTAACTGAATTATGTCGCATATGAATACAATGATTTTGTCGTATGCGTTTTGTGCTACAGGAGCAAGTCAAGATAGCCGTATGTGGATTTGGTTATACCAACTCGATATAATTACAGCCAAAACACATGCGAGCACTAATTCAGTGCCAATAAGTACCTACACGTGTATTAGATGACACATTTTGTTTATCTTGAAAATATTCAATACAAACTGTATTACTCATTTATTTTGCTATTGGCGATCTGTATGGTCAAGATGTAGGTAATGATGATGTAGTACTCCAGCACTTAGTTTATTTTTGCACTTAATGTTTATATCATTGGCAAATACTGTAGGCTTTGTGTTAGTTAAAAATATCTTTAATCGCTTCAAATTGTGAAAATGGCATTGTTTCTATTGTTATTTAGTTTATATACTCCCTTTGTCGGTCCAATGACACACTTAAATACCGCGTCATTGTATCAACGGTTACGTCATTCATCCAAAATGGTTGACGGGAGATAAACGGAATGATGTTCGCGTTCTTAACGGAACGTCTTTCCATTGACGTTTTGTTATAATAAAAGTGTGAAAATACGAACCGTGCTCGGCCTGCAGGTGTGTTGTATCGTGTTACGTTTATCTCTTCTGTAAAATACATTGGCCTTAAAGCATGTCCAAACATGTTTACCTGAGGAAACACAAAATAAAAAACTCTTCAAATTATTATTTTATAAAAAATACATCAGCAACGTTCGGACGAAAAATCAGTGTCTGACATCAAGTGGTTCATTCCAATTAAGTTAGCATGAGTAAGGCAATATCCCTGCTTGTAGCGTTCAATTAATAATAACCAGTTGTGTTTCCTAGCGTTCAAGTCACAAGAGTGTGTATTACACTGGTCAAAAGAGTTTCTGTATCTTTTATGAAACGAGTTGTAATGTTTCAATTTTATTGCTCTGATTGCAAATACAGCAATAAAAGTTTAATATTAGCTCTAGTTTATAAGATACATAACCTGAAATCGGAAATTTACATTATATTAGGGATTTTCTACAACTTCAGCTGTTCAGGGCGGCAGCACTGAATGAACGAATACATAAGTCAGCTGTTTTTATTTTTTAACCTCAATGCTGTGTGTTCTTTCAACAAAGTTTGAAATTAACTCTAGATTTTGTGATAAAATGCCTAAAAGTGAAACATATCTAATAGAATTTAATGGAGTTTCAGCTATAAAGAGTGGTAACAATGAGCAAATTCAACATAGATATTTTTTATCAGCTTCCTAACATTTTTGTTGTTCTGTGACTACATCAGTTTACATCTTTTAACCTGAACGTGTTGAGTGAAGAATTGGCTCCAGAAAAAAAAAAATGATTTCGTACATTTTATGTCTGGTGTACAGAATTATGCCTCGCGTTTGTGTAAATAGTGCTGATAATTTTTGTTTTGTGTGTGGTGAAATAACATTTTCGGGACAGAACGGTTCTATTACTCCCTTAATTAGACAGTCTTATTTTCATTATTTTGGGTGCGAGGTTGGTGACCAAAATAAAAACTGAGCACCCCATATTTGCTGTAAAAAAGTTCTTGCAATCTCTGAAGCTGGATAAATGGCAAAGGACGGTCTATGCATTTCGCTGTGCCGATGATATGGAGAGAGCCCAAAGATCATGTCACAGATTGTTACTTTTGTTTGGTGCTTACACTTAAAAAATGGATTTCAAAGAAGAAAAAGTGGACAGTTACCTACCCTAACTTTCATCAGTTATACGTCCGATACCACACGGAGAAGGTCTTCCTGTACCTGAACCACCAGCCGAGTATCATTTTGATACTGGTGCTGAGGAAGCAGAAGTTATCACAAGTGAGCCGAGTTGTTCAAAAGACCCAGCATTTTCTGTTGATTCGTCGTTTGCTGAACCACATAAAAATAACCCCGAATTAACTAACAAATCTTGTAAGTGATTTGGAAGTTTCCAAAGGTAAAACAGAAGCTTTGGCGTCATGATTTAAAGGTAACTATTTACAGGAATAGAGAGAAAGGTCTAACCCCCTTTTTTTCCATTGAAGACAACCTTACTTCATGCACCAAAATAGATGGACTTATGAAGGCTCTGAACATAGATAACAATGCGCAAGAATGGAGACTCTTTATTGATTCTTCAAAGCTGAGTTTAAAAGCAGTTTTACAACACAATGGAAACAAGCTTCCATCAGTTCCTATTGGCTTTGCAGTGAACATGAAATAATCTTATTTGAATATGAAATTCATTCTCAGAGCCATTAAGTATCATGAATTCCAGTGGCAGATTTTCGGGGAAGACAAGGTTGTTGCCCTGTTACTACGCATGCAGTTAAGGTAAACAAAGGTTTGTTGCTTTATTTGTGAATGGGACAGCAGGGCGCGTGTTTGCATTACACAAAGAAAGACTGGACAACCTGAGTGCTTCTAGAGCCAGGTAAGAAAAACGTCCAGAATGAACCCTTGGTTGAGTCACAAAAAATTCTGCTCCCACCTCTTCACATTAAGATAGGCTTAATGAACTTCGTTAAGGCCATAAACAAAGAGGGTGAGGCCTTCCAGTATCTGAGAGCAAAATTTCCCAACTAAGTGATGCAAAGGTCAAAGAAGGTGTCTTCGTTGGTCCACAAATCCACGAACTGTTTAGTGACCCAAGGTAATGAAGTATTGCAAGTAGACGAGAAAATAGCATGGGAGAGTTTTAAGGATGTTTGCAGTAATTTTTTTGGGAAATAAGAGGACTGACAACTATAGAGAAATTGTAGACGTCTTGCTTTCGAGCTACAAGAAACTTCGTTCCAACATGTCTCTGAAAATACATTTTCTGCATCCTCATCTGGACTTCTTTCCAGACAACTGTGGAGCAGTCAGTGATGAGCATGGCGAGCGATTTCACCAAGACAACTCAGCAATGGAAAAATTGTATCAAGGAAAATGGAGTCCTTCCACGTTGGCAGACTACTGCTGGACTGTCGCCAAAGATGCTCCAGATATAACCTACAAACATCAAGCAAAACGACAGCGCAAAACAGATATTTAATCCCAGACAGGATAATGAAATGTGGTTTATTGCTAGGAGGATAAAACTCAATTTTGTCGAATTTCAGTTATGCGATTTCTTATATTGCAAAACATTAAGTATGGCTAAAATCGAATTTGAGATTATGAAACAATCTCCATTTTAAGGAAATTTTTGTGGATTTTCCACAACGGTTTGCTACTTGGTAATTTCTAAGAAAAAGCTGTAAAATTTTGAACTGTATAAATTTTAATAAATGAATATGCATAACACGTTGTAGCAAACAGTAATAGTTTTAATAAATATTTTATCAGTAAGGTCATTTTAAATGAAATTTTATTCAAACATATTTCGCATTTCTCACACATATATAATATAGTAATTTGTTTCGTAAATGAGAGCAGAGTAATTTTTAATTGTCATTTTATTCATATTATATGTCTCTAAATGTAAATAGCAGAAAGTATGCAAGATACAAATTCAACCTTAAAATTTATTTACCAGTGTTACCTGCTTATACATAACCAGTTGATAGACCAAATTTGGTCACGTACCTGAGTAAACCTGCTTAACCCCAATTGGTTAATTGAATCAGTCATTTGAGAAACAGTACCAGAATGAGTTGTAGATTTTATTAGTTAGTAGGCCTACAGTAGTAATTACACATATTACTGAACCACATTAAGCGTCATTTGCTAGTGTTGTAAGGCGCTGAACTATGAGTTCATTTAAGAAACGCTGTGTTTCATTAACTACCGCTGTACAAAATTATAACACCCACGACTCGTTTTGGTAGAAAATTGACTTATGTCGTTTCCCGAATAACTGATTCACTTAGCATAAACACCTTTCGTGGGTATCCAAGCTACATAATTTACAACGCCACGTCCTTAGACAAGCTCGTACAGAAACACGTCGTGAAAATCGTTCCGTGTGCAGTTTTTGTTTGTTGTCAATCGCACACAAAAACTTACTTTAACCTTGTCTTGCCAACCCACGCTCAGTTCAAATTCCGTGTGTGATTCCGCCGCATGGTTACTAAACAAAACCTCTTTGTTTGTGGCTTTCCAATCATCCCTACAAGAATCTGATTTTTTCAACCTCCCAGGTAGTAAAGGCTTTCATTTCAAAGGTTTTTTTTTTCGTGCCTTATGCGCATGGTGCTGAATATCATCGACTCATAATTTTAACGTTTCCAGCCCTGGTACCTGCGTAGCACATACCCGAGAACAAAAGCGTCACGCTTCCCAGTTTCAACGAGAAAATACGGGATAAAATGTTCACGTGGTGTGAATGCGAACATTATTTTTTTTTTTTTCGCCGCGCAGCAGAGAATTTCTGTTTTGTATACATGCAAGGAGGGGGGGGGGAGTTTTGTCCCTATCTCTCTCCCGACAACGAGCTGGTTGACGACGCAGTTCAGCGAACTGCAGCGCTTTCTCGCTGCCGACAAAAAAAAAAAAGAGTTATAGTTGCCCAGAGAGTTTTGTGACTTTCGTCGCGGGGTAGCTGAAGGAGATTCTTTACAACTGTCGCCAACTAGATAGCGAAAATTTTTGTTTAGTGTCTTTGTTGAAATAACTACTAGGAGCTCACGATTTGATGAAAAGATTTTGCCGACTCCAATGACAGAAAATTTAAAACTCGCTCACTCCGGAATCACAATGGCGCGACAGATGCTACTTTAATGTCCACCAATCAGCACCGAGGTTTCTGTGACGTCGGCACTTCCGCCTCGACGCTGATTGGCTGGCGTCTTTTGTTATTCGCTTCGCGTCTGTCGCGCAATTCTGATTGCAGCATGTAGCAATACAAATTTCAACAAGGCATAGTAATGCTTGCTTATTCAAACATCGATAAAATCTGAACTACGCATTATAATTCGATGAGATTTTTGTCGAGTAGATATTTTATCAGCGGACGTTTATTTATATAGCACTATGAGGTAGCATTGTTTACTTTAGAGAAAAAAAATTAATAACTATGTTTAGAAACATTGGGGCTTGAAACAACAAAATCTACAAAACTGGATAACTGTCACTTTCATAATTTTTCACATGATACTATCTAGGCCTCTATAATAACCTAATATCACAAATACTCCCGTTTGGATTTGGAAATAATTTTACACACAGAAAAAATCTGCTCGGAAGGTTTACGAATGATGAAAATATTTTCAATTAAAAATACTAGAATTATTTTAATTCTGTTATTATAGATGCCTAAGACATTATCATACTAGAAATTATGAAATGACAGTTTTTAATTTTTGCTCATTTGGTGGTTTTAAGCCCTTATTTTTATAAAAAGAGTTTTTAATTTTTTACACGAAGGTAAATCATACTACTGCATAGTGTTACATAAATAAACGTCCGCTGAAAAAATATCTACTCGGCAAAAAATTTATCGAATTTTGATGAGTAGTTCAGATTTTATCGACGAATGAGTTTTCCGACATCGTACTTTCCATACCTCTGAAGTATGTTCTAGTGCGATAAAATTATAATTCTATGTTCTTATGAAATATTGTTAGTTTGGTTGACGATACTTGTGAGAGCAGTTTCCTCTTACAAATCAATTTTAGCTCTCATAGTTTTCTCATAACGGTGCGTCAAAGTCAAAATGTGCTTGTTATGCTGCCATGCAAATAGTGAAAACCAACCGACCTTCTTAAACTGACAAACCATGAGCTATGCAATAAAACATTTTTAAAAAACCACAACGTAATATTTTGAATTTAAAAAAATCGCAAAAGTACGAAAAAAGATGCAAATTCAGCAATTTTTTTTAAACAAAAACAGTTCGCGTGATATCTTCAAATTATATATTACGTAGTCCATAGTATGTTATTTGGCTGTGAATTATTTCACGTCAATTGGTTTTCACTATTTGCATGACAGCAGAACACACAAATTTTGACTTTAGCGCACCGTTATGAGAAAACTACGCCAGCTAAAATTGTTTCGTTAGAGAAAACTGCACTCACAAGTATCGTATAAATACTAACACTATTTCATATAAATATAAAATTATGATTTTATCGCACTTGAAACACCCTTAATTAAGGTGGCCGCGTACACAGTCTGTCGAGCGGTTAGCAGAGCTTCGTTTGTTACAAGATTATTCGAATGCTGCTAAGTGTGCTAAGTTATGTCTGCTTAGAAATAGCATTCAAATAATGTTACAAACGTCTACGCCCATTTTAGGGGTTTTGGTCTGCTTCAATTTTCAACGACATATTTTTATTTTGATATTTGTATCATAAATTTTCTTCTCGTTTAAGACATAAACTGTGACTATATTATGATCTTACGAAGTATTTATATCTCTCATAGTTATTGCATTATAACTCGTAATCAAAATTTTCATATGACGGTTTTATACACGTTACTAAAATCAACTGACATACCAAACTGAAAACTGTAACAGTGAATAACGATGTTGTATAGGCTACAACGTCTTCTATATAAAAACAGGAAATAATTTTTTTTTATTTATTGAGTACTAATTATTTTTTTTATTAACTTCGAATTTCAGCAAATGATGTTCAATACAAAAAATATTCTATTTTCTGTTTTTGTATAGGAGACGTTGTAGTTTATAACATCGTTATTCTCTGTAATTTTTTTCAGTTAGATATGTTTGTTGGTTTTAGCGGCTTGTATAAACCGTAATATGCAAATTTTGACGTTTACGACACATAACGCAAAAACCTTGAGAAATGAAATAAATTATAAGAGCAAATTATAGTTACAGTGTATGTGTAAAGTAACAAAAAAGGCACAATTATAAAAATTTAAATATGTTGTTGAAAATTCCTGCAGACCATGTCATTTACGGTCATTTATTTAGCTGTGAAGTTTATTTTCATCCTACCGAATTCGACGAAAATTGATATGTATGTAGGCTTAGTTAGGTATAAAATTCTTCACGCACTATTGTACAGCGTATAGGCGTGTAAAAAATATTAGTCTTTAATGTTCCGTAATTAAATGATATCACCTCTGAATGTGTCGCAGAGACGACTTGTTAGCGAGGAGACTGCACGCCAGTTCAGTGACTTGCGCCTAGAGGCTATAGCAAGGCGTGATGCGGGTCCTGTGTCGACCTTACCACTTCCGCCCTTCTAGGCATCGAATGCAAGCAAAATACGTTCACCCAGACGTATATATTAAGTGAATTTTTGCACTAACAGTAAAAAGATTACGGTGAAATTTCCAACCTAGCATAATGAACTCACATACGGATATTATTTAATATGAAGGCCGTTAGCCAGAATATTCTCGTATTGCCGTAGGACATGTATACGCTAATAAAGTACAACCTGCTCCCGAAAAAAATAAAACATTGCTGGGTGTCACTATATAAAACAATGCATGAAAATTTTCTTTCGAATGTTTACATGAATCGGCTAACATTCCATTACAATAAAATTCGGATTATGTTTGTACACTATCTGGGTGAATATTTGCCTGATTCATAATTTAACTACAACACATGAGGCACTCATAACGCAATTGGTGTGTGTCCACAACACTGTTCGCTGCTATCCGGTTAATGTGTATAAAATACTTAGCATACAGTTAGTTTATACAGAGGTGATTTACTGTATGCGCAAACAACAATTATTTGTGATTTCTGAGAAATAGAAATAAAAGGCTTTGTTGCAAACATACTAAAAGCAAAAATATAATTTTTTGGGCCTACAAAACTTGTATTCTGATCGCTTCACATGCACAGTGAGTAGTTATTAGTTGCTAACCCGGCAGGAGTGAATTATTGAGGTCAAATAAATAGGGAAACAATAATACAACATAGTGCCTATTGTGACGTATGACGGAGTTATATGCTCTTAAAGGCGAAGATGGGAAACGTATAATTGGTCAATAATATCGTAGTTATATGCAATTAAGTAACGGAATTTCTTATACAGACTACTGGTGCAGTGGTAGATAGCAGCAAAAAATTATGTTACAAAAAGAACATCCCTTAATACATTAACTAGGGTTTGAAAACTCCTTAATGCTTAGAATTTTGTAACCCTTGATTTGAAGTGACCGGACACGACATGTAGGTGATCAGCATGTAAACACATGTTTACATGCTGATCACCTACATGTCGTGTCCGGTCACTTCAAATCGGGTACACGTCGTTTGTCCTAAAATCGTTTATCCTAATTTTAGGACAAACACTTTTAGGACAAACGATTTTAGGACAAATGCTGTTTAGGATAAACGATTTTAGGACAAACAATTTTAGGACAAACGAAATTAGGATAAATGACTTTAGGACAAATGATTTTAGGTCAAATGACTTTAGGACAAACAATTTTAGGATA
>PNEQ01020448.1:0-22795 GCA_003012365.1 Medauroidea extradentata | reverse complement strand
CGGACGTAGATGACGACCGGAAGTGATGCAATCCAAGATGGCGACTGCAAAAGGTCAAGGTCATCCAAGATGGCGGACGGGATCCAAGATGGCCGCCGTGTGTCCCCCGGTCCCCCTCCCCCCTCCCCTGTCCCCGGACATACATTTTACATCTACTTATATATATATATATATATATATATATATATATATACATATATATATATTCGTTCAATGATAGAACTGTAGGACGAAACTCCTGCGTAATTTGTTTCTCGCTGGTCGTGTTCGTTTTCGGATCGTCTGCCTTGAAAGTGTACAAACTAAGTTTTCTTCTTAATAATTAAGTTACCTTATAAAATAAAAAAACTTGCATTACTTTTTTTAAATACTTACATAATCATCATTCTGACGCAAATACCACCTCAATATCTCTACTGGTTAGATAAGTATCATCGGCTGGTAGAAAACAAGCTGTAGAATTTTCACCTTTTTAGGTGCCAAATTCCGAAAAATCTTTGTTTCACACTTTAAAAATATTTGTTCAAGTATTCAAGTAAAGTGATTATCACGTCGAAGAATAATCGATTATTCATTTAAAGTCACATATAACCTCTGTACAGTACTGGGAGTTCAAATTTTGTAAAATCTTAAAATCGTTTTGCGGCCACTTACCTAATCATGATCCTGAAACAAAAATAAACTTAATATCCCGATGGGTTCGATTTATATCGAAGATTTATCTAAAACACATTCCAGGGCTTTTCACCATCTAAGAAACTGAATTTCGAAAAACCCTTTAATTACAATTTAGACTACTTTACTGGTGTCTCTTGAACATGAAAAACACGACAATAGCCCACTGGGTTCAAGATATAGCGACGATTAATTGAAAACACGTTTCACCCTTTTCACCTCTTAAGGTGGCGAATTTCGAAAATTCGTGAAATTGTTTTCCAGGTATTTGAGTAAGCATGAATCTTAAAACAAAAATCACGTCGCTATATAAAAATCAATGGGATATATATATATATATATATATATATATATATATATATATATATATATATATATATACACGTACTATGAATCGAAAACACAATTTGTCCTTTTTTTAACCTCTTTGGTGCCGAATTCGGAAAATATATTTTAATGGTGCTTGTGCTTGGAATATTTACTAAAGCATCAATCTAAAGCAAGAGCACTTAGATTTCTCGATTCGTTCGACAGACATGGAGGAATAATCGAAAACACATTTCACGAATTTTCACCTGCTTAATTAAAGAATTTCAAAAACGTCTTGGAGTCCTGTCGTAGATATTTGTATACGTAACCAATTAAAGTAAAAATCACTACGATAGCCAATTGTGTTTCAAAGATATAGACGAATCACAAAAAAAATTTCCCCTTTTTACTGCTTGGGGGTCGAATTTCAAAAAATCCTAAAACAACTTTTTGTGTATTTACGTCAACAACATTTTGAAGTGAATACCAACCCTTTATCTCAAAAGATTCGATAGATATCGGTAGTTAATCGGAAACACATTTAAGGTCTTTTCACCCCCTTAAAGTTGAACTGTGAAAACTCCTTAAATTGGCTAATATGCATTTTATGTGTGTCCTATTAAAGTAAATATCACGATGATGGGCCGTCGGTTCGAGCTCTATCGACGTTCCTAACGTAAATACATTTCACCCCTTTTCATCCACTTAGAGGTCGAATTTCGAAAAATCCCTTATTATTGCTCACCTATGACCTGAGGGTAACCCACGCAAAAATATTTCACGATTCTAGGTTTAATGGTTTGGGCTGCAGTTTTATATGTCAGTCAGTCAGCGTTCATTTTTATGTGTAGAGATTTGTTTATGTCTTTTAGAATGGCGAAGTCAAGGCATTTTGTCTTCTCTTACACTTAACTATCTACAAACTACATCAGATTATATTAACACTTACTATTTACAAACACGTCAATAAAAATTTGTACAAACGAAAAATCACTAAATCTACCAAAGTTACATCTAGTAATCTACCACTAGAGACGGGAATAATTCGTGTGTTCGCTGACGTGTAGGCTAGTCTCCAAGAACACGTGTGTATTCAAGCAGACATTATCTGCTCACTGGCTGCTCTATGACGCAATGATATGGGCCTACATTTAGTTGCTTCTGTACTATTGGCTAAGCGACTTACAAGAAGTGTCAAATAAGTCACGGGCCAATTGCAAAAGTGGTATGAACTTACAGTTGCTGGAATTATAGCCTATGGCTAGAGGCGTCATTTCAGGTTTTTCTTGGGTAAGGGGGGGGGGGGCAAAAAAATTTTGTGACGGTTACCTCTTTGCACCTTTTCTTATTAATTAAGCATGTATAAATAATAAGCTTTAATAATAAAACTTCAGTTTTTTGTACTTACATTAGTATTATTTAAATAACAATAAACACAAAAAATAACACAATTTTCCTTCTAAATCCAGATTGGCATTAGCCCCCCCTTCCCCCCCTTAAATCACGCCCCTGCTTGGGGCCAAAAGAAAACGCGAAATTTTCAGGTATCTGTCCATTGCTAACAACACAAAATATCACTAACGTGAAACAATACGGAAGAACACTTAAGATAAACAATTGAAGTCTACGTTTAAAATAATGGCCAAAGCAAAAGCTAGGCTTCCTCAGACAATTTTTAAGATAAGACTAACACAGTTACTACTTTACTTAATCTAGCAAATAATATTTACATAAGTTTAAAGATATTCATGCATACATTATTAATTCGAAACATAGGCCTATAACTAGGGACCCTGGTTTTTCGCGAAAAGAATTTTGCCCCACTTTGTTTCAGTGCCTTACGTACACATCTACAACTCTGCTTCATGATTATTGGCAGCGTGTCTATGTGAAGAGCCGTATATCATTTGTCTGAGCCAATTACAATAAAGTCTCTGCAACACCTCACAGCTGTAATTTGTCGGTAGAATCCCAAGTCTCGCGAGAGTCAAAATATCCAATCACTGACCACGAAGCAGAACTGCAGATGCGCACGTAAGCCACGGAAACAAAGTGAGGCAAAATTCTTTTCGCGAAAAACAGGGGTCGCTACCTATAACCTAAAATGAAAATTTGTTTTGTTTTCCTTACTGATCTTGACGGACGTAAATATTTGTGTGGAGCACGTTTAAATGTCGAGAGTGTTGGCGAGTTCCGCAAGTTGGCTGGTCAACAGTTTCAAGCTCAAGCAACAGAGACGGTAAATGACCTTGAGAATGCATGAGATTTGTGGGTAGGTATGGTAGGCTGTTCAGATGATTTATATCTTGTATTGAAGTGGTGACTGTTCTTTAAAGTCCACAAATTAGAGATCCGAAAATAAACGTTGCATGACGACACCTGGTACACAACATATAGTTGCGCAAGATGTTTGAAAGTTTCCAGAGCACACCATACAGCGTTAACAAGCCTATTGAATAGGTGCGCATATACATAGCCGTCGTTAGTAGAAGGCCGCGGTCTAAGATCTGGCAACCCTGTCAGGAAGGGCAATTTTAACACTTCTTTAGTCTCGCTAACGGCAATGGCTTCCTCTGATTCGCCGGTATGTATGGAACATTAACGAATCAGGTAGAGTCATTGTCTTTGGAGAGCTAAAGGAAGTGTTAAAATGACACTTCCTGACAGTGTTGCCACATCTAAGGCCGCGGCCTTCTACTAAAGACGGCTGTGGCACAGAATATTTAGGCATACAGAAGTGAAACAGCAGGTAGGACAGCGAACTCAGCCACACACGCCAGCAAAATGGCTTCCCTGGCCAGGAAGATGGCGGAGACGCCTACCGCCAATCAGCGTAAGGCGGCTACCCTGCTAGCCGGCAGCCAGGCCAATAGGAAACCTGCCGTAACATGCAGGAGCCAAACATACACGGGGCTGATATCAGCAACCTCGGGCAACCAATAAGCGGCCCAGTTCGCCCGTATCAAACGAGCCGCCACGCCATTTCACGTCTGTATTAGTCTGTGGCTGTGGCATGTAGGCACGAAGGCCCGGAGCTTCGGGTGAGTATAGACCAGTGAATTCTAGCCTGTCACCAAGAAAAGACGGGAAGGGGTAGGGAAAACAGACGAACATATAGTATGACGCAGTTTATGAGCACGAGTCGTTTTTCTACGTTGTTGGCAGGCAAGGTTTACCTTGAGAGATGTTCGCTGTTTGTGTGTGTAACCGTCAGCTGCGAGACGTCGGTCGTGTTGAGGTCTTTCTGTATGGCCAGACAGTGGTCAAGGCGACCTCCTGGACGAGGGGAGAGGAGGAAGGTTCGTGGTCGCATGTCGCCCGTCATTATAGCTGGCCGGGCGGCAGATGCAGGCAGACAAGAAGGTCAGGTCTGGCCCCGGGGTCTGTGGGACTGCAGGACACACACGTCGACCAGCTTGCACGTCCACAAACCTGCCTTCTCACCAGGCCCTCCCTCAACATATCGTGTGACAAGACTCTTCTTCCATTCCTCCTGCCCGCCTGCCTTTAGCTTCTCACCTCTACTGGCCGTACTGTCGCTGTTACCAGAGCGTCTGAAACCACGGCCTTAGAAGTTCAAGTCTGGAAACCACTATGAAATATTGACCCTCTTATGACATATTTTAGTTTCTTCTTACAGGTGCGTAATTTAGGGGAAGCAGGGGGGCAAATGCTTTCCTGAATTTAGAATTTTAAGTGTGTAAAATATATTTTTTGAATTTTGTTATTTAAATAATGCTAACCTAAGCACATAAACCTGAAGTTTTATTATTAAAGTTTCTCATTTATACATGCTTAATTAATAAAAATGATGCAACAGGGTCACTGTCGCCGAAAAAAAAAAATCTTGCCCCCCCCCCCCTCTCTTCACAAGATAAACCTGAAATGACGCCCCTGCTTTATTATCCGTTAATATGAATGAAAACTGGTGGCACCACTAACACACTCGTGCTGGTAATTATTTTTCCAACATTAAATGTATTATATTTTTAAAGTACAAATATTATAAGCTTACTTAAGTTTACAACAATATTTTTAACACACGAGTTTTTAATAAAATAACGAACTCCTCTTTACAACAGCATCACTGCTACATTGGCACCAGTAGTTTCGTTCAGTCATAAGAGGGTCAAATATTAAGCATTGAATAGTCGGTGCGTGTCCAGACCTGTACTTCTAGGACCGTTGTTGAAACCAGTGTAACCGCAAACAAAAAGTAGTGAAAGGTCACTACTATAGGCTATTCACTATAAACTGAGTAGTTGGAAATGCTTCCTTACATTTATATCGGCCAATTAATATATTTCCGCTGCAAATTAATGTAACAAGTGTGTTTTCAAAATATAAAGCACATAGTGGTGTTTACATTTTTACTGTCGACGAAAATACACGAATACATTAAAGGCTAAGCTCATTAGTTTCTGCTGTTCTTGCGATTATTATTTTTTTAAACTTAAACAAGAGCAGATATTAAAAATGTCTGGTAGTTTTGTTTGATTTGGTTTTAGCCGTGGCAACTATTTTTTTTTTTTCAAAGCAAGAAATTGCATCGTTTCTACTAGAAGTTCAATTGACCGTTATTTCGTTATTTACAAAATTAGCTAACACCATAGTAGTAACTGCCTTGAAGAAATCAGCCAATGTGGAGAAGACGATTTTAAACTAAACTGCCATACATATCTCGTTTAGGGGTAAAAAATTAATATCGCTAAATAGTAGACACTAGATTCAAGCAAGTGCGCCCAAGTGCTTACTTTACCGTGAATGGCCTGTAGAAACTGTCACGTCCTTACTAACATAGAATCTGGAGTGAAGAGATATTTGGGCGGTGACAAGAGATAAGCATGGAGCTGCGCAGGAATGAAAGGCCGGGAGAAATAGGAGGTCGCCGAGAAGACCCGCCAACCCACGGTATTGTCCAGCGTGATTCCCCTCGTGCAAACCCGGATCGCCTTGTTACGGGTTGGCTGAGCACCCTAGTCCACAGACGACTAAGATTTCTAGTTGGTGCAACATATGCGCCCACCAAATTATTCGGACCCTTCCTTCTTCAGTAGTTTATTATTTTCAAAAGCCCTATACATCAGGCGCTAGATACCGAGCGATAAGCTCTAGACTGGCTCGTGCGCCTACAAAAGTGTCGCCCTTAACGCCACGGTCTTTCATTTATTTCAAACAATTGCAAATAACTCAAATATTTTTTAACCAGATTATTTGAACTAATTGAGACTAAGTACAGTCATACGATACACAGTTTTGCAAGAAAATTTTTTAAAAATAATGTACCGCTTGCTAGCAAAGAAGTATTTTGCTTCATTTTTGCTTATTTTGTCAACAATACATGGGATATTTTAGGGGCAAAAATATACAAATCTGTTTGGTGTATTGCAACAGAAGAATTCAGATACAAACGACGATACATAAGTGTTAAAAACGGTAAGAATGCATTACATATGTATATATATACTAATTTGCGTTAAAAAAATATTTTCGAAACCACTGTAAAACTAAAGAGCTAGGCCCTATGCGCTGGTTGCGAAAACGGAGTGCTGTATTTTGGTAGTTGGCTTCTACCTATCGGACTCTTAAGGTGACACAATATTTTTATTTACGGAAAGTGAGTAGTAAAGCCCAACGCATGCTTACCTATTTTCGTTTTACGATTCCGTTTTTTTTGACGTGACAGTAGTCTGCAGAAGTCGGGATTTTTTAAAGCAATTTTGAGGTGACCCGAAACTATGTTTCCAAGCATGATATCCAGAAAAAAAAATAGAGAGGCATGGATTTAGAGGTTTTGTTGCTAATTAGATAAATATATCGAACACACGTTTAGTAGTATTTGTTAAAATACCTTTCTCCTGACACGCTGCCACAATGTACATGCGCCAGCTGTTGAGGCCTGTTAAAGGGGCGGTTAACAGAAAATGTTAATTGTTTTAACAACTTTCATATTTGTACAAGATAAGACTTGTTTTGTAGACATTATATTGTCAATATTTTTACTGAACTAAAAAGTTTAAGCATATGTAGTTTTTGTATAGTGACTTGTCAAATTCAAAATTTGCATAAATTGATTTATGCGTTAAAGGAAAAACCAACTGACTTACATAAAATTAATCAATCGCAGCACTGAAGAACAACGTCACGGGATACGCCAAGATATGAATGACAACAGCATCGAATTTGTTTGTATGTTTTTAAAAATTATTGAATAAGTAATTAAATAATACCAATTTGCCGATATATTTTCAACATGATACACAATGAGGTTTTAGCTCTTGTAACGTTTTGTATGCATGTAAATACTTTACTAGGGTCTTTATTTTAAATGCTTCAATGTGAATTGTTTCACTTCCCAAACTAAAGGGGTACGTAGCACAGCAAAGAAGTTAATAATTAACACTTTAGCAGTATAACTTAACATATTTTCCGTCATTTTACTTGTAAGAGAAGCGTGCACAAAATAATAGAACTGAGCAGTAAGCAGTAACTATTGTTTTTTGTACGTATAGATTTAAACCAAAGTGATAAAACAAATTTTAGGTATACAACTTAAATATTAGATCAGATATTTTTAAATTGTATAAATCTAATTACTTCGTAAATTTTCGTAAATGTCTATAGAACTGATTCCTTTACCCGCTGACAACGTTACCAGAAATACTTGTCTCACTGCAGTTGACATAGTTATACATGAAGTTACGGGAGAGGGGGTTATTTTTTCTACAGTTGATGTTATAAGTGCGTTATAAATTCTGAATTCCATGAATTTAACCAAAAGAACACAGAGTAAAGCAACGTAGTCATTTCATTTAAGAAATAATCACACTGTGAGACGAAATCTTACAGCTAAAGAAATACCACTTTAGTTTTCACTGGTGAAGTTAATTGTACATGTTAGAAAGATTCTCAATTGACTTATGGACGAGTTTTTCCAGGGAAAATTTCCACCGCTAATTGTGGTGTTGTCGAGTAGAGGCAAAATAAAATACTAACTTTATATATGGTAACCGAAGGTTTAAAAATGCGACGTTTATTGTTTTGGATGAACTTAATTCGAAGGAGGTGAAAACAAAAAGGTGTTACTTTTTATGAAACTCTTTCGGGGGCGAGTCTCATAAGCGTTTTTTGTAGGCCATCAAATGCATCTTTAAACACAATATATAGGCTTAAAAATTTTCTTCCGTTTATTGCTAAGTCAACTGTAGTATTATCACATATTCCCCATTTTTGACTATTGTGATGTGGTTTATCGAGACATGAAACACGACTTAGGAGCCAAATTACAACGCATATAAAATTCTTGCTTACAATTTTTTTTTAATCTGAAGCCACGTGAGCACATGTCACCATTTTACTATAAATTAAATTGGCTACGGCTAGAGGATCGACGTCATTTACAG
Source organism: Medauroidea extradentata (assembly GCA_003012365.1). Classification (NCBI taxonomy): domain Eukaryota; kingdom Metazoa; phylum Arthropoda; class Insecta; order Phasmatodea; family Phasmatidae; genus Medauroidea; species Medauroidea extradentata. The sequence goes on along the minus strand of PNEQ01020448.1, from coordinate 14,408 downwards.
ACTTTTACTCGCGTACAAAATTAGCTCATCATCTATAACAACTCCACATTACTTACGTGCTCGTCTAAAAATACTGGGAAATGATCACAATATTAACACTCGTGCCAAACCGACGGCTTGTTTAAGTATTCCTGTTCACGAAACTCAGGTATATAATAATTTCTTCACTGTTTCTGTTGCAAGAGCTTGGAATTATCTACCATTATATTTCAGGAACTCGGCAACACTAATCACGCAATACAATCAAATATATCAAAACAATTCGCAGATGATTCCATCAATTCGAACCACCCTCACAGTAATAAAACCTTAACTTTTTCGTTACTGCTTACATAAAATGTTCTATAATTATGTACATATTTCTATATATAGATTTTGTTGAATCAATTTCAAAGTGAGATACTTTATAATTGAATCTAGTGGCACTGTCTCCGATTTGTAAACTTAGTTAATTTTTTTTCTTCTAATGTACTTAATTGCACAAGTCATTTGTATTATTTATCGCATTCTTGTCTGTTGAGAAACTTGTCGATAATGTATGTTGTAAGCTGCAAGTATGTTCCAGGATTTAGATTTTGTTTTCATTTAAGTTTTGTCTCAGCTGTCAACTTGTTTTACTTTAACTACGTCAATTTTATATACATAGTTACTATTTTGTGTTGTTTCTAGTTACATTTCAACTCATTTTATTGCTACCTTTGTGCGTGTGATATTTGTTTGAAAGTTGGTTAACTTCGCCAAGAAAATTAAAGACGAAATAAATAAATAAGTCGAAGTGTATTTTTCATGGAATATTGCGTGGCTACGGTAATTGTGTGTTGTGTTTGTGTAGGAATTAGTTCGCAGGTGGAGTTTGTTAGCTACCAGTTTTCACAGATGCTTTTCGTGTGATATTCTTTGGGAGATGAAAAACGCAAGTTGAACTAAGGTGTTTACAATACTACAAATTTAAGAAGCACGTTATTTACAAAAAGGAAAGCAATAACATCGCAAAAATTGCCTGTACACAGCAGCGAAGTAAGTACTTAAGTGCAGCCGATAGGAAGTCACTTACGATGTCGTGTTTTTGGCTGTATAGATTATTACAAATGCCACGAATGTAAACTTCGCAAGTGTCGTTATTTCTACTACTGATTAGTTAAAATTCCTGAATTTCTTATGGACGAGTTCGGCAAGGAATTATTTTCGCCGCTAGTTGTGATGGTATTGGTTTCATGCTAGCGTTTATAGTGATAACTTCACGTGCAAAACCGATCATTGCCGAAGAACGAAGTTATCTCCGATGCCAGCACAACAAAAGGGGGAATTTTCCCCTTCCCAAACTAGCAATGTGTTGAGCTTCCTTACTTGCAGTAGAATTACCCTTAGTATTAATTAATTTATTTATTTCTTTTTATCCACCATTTAACTCCCATTTTGAAAATTTTGCTCTGGGAATATAGACGTTGCCATATTTTGTACATAAATGATATTTAAGCCTACAAGCACATTACAGTTTGTGTCACAAAAGAGTATCGCACCGTAAACTGACTCTATACTATACGATTAAAAACACATAAAACGAGCCCATAATAACTCTGTGAAGCCGTTTACAGTCATACATTTTGTAGTACTGTGTAGTGTTTTATCGTTATCCTGCTGTGACCTTGAGTGAACACATGAGGGACGTGTGGGAGGTGTAAGGTCGTGCCAACAAAAAAGGAAAATAAGGAGGGGGGAAATTATGTCTCTTGCCCCCCCCCCTCCCCTTCTTTATTTTCCCACATTTCCTTGCTTTTCTACATTTACATTTTATAATATCATTGGTTACTATTTGTAGAAGGGAAAATGTAGACCATCAAACTTAATGTCTCAAATCACAATGCCAGAAGTCGTATGACAAGAGTTATTTTTAATATATTTCGCCTGAGCACTTAATGAAAAGTTGGGACGTTGCTGAGGTGGTTTGTGAGGGGAGGTAGGATGCCTCTCTGAGCCACAGGCATTCTTCGCAGCTCACCACTTCACAAAGTTCCTGTTGTGTCCTTGCTATGTGTGGTTGGCTTGCTACTTCACTCTCCCGGCCAATAAGATCCCTCCTTTATTGTGTTACATGCGGCCACCAGCCCCCAGTTTCTTGTTGACCTCGCTGCCCCCGCCCCCCCCCCCTCCGGCTCTGAGATCCACCCACAGTTCGACGTCACAGAGTAGACCGTGTGTACACAAGCGAAACAGAAATCGTTCTTGTTTTAAAATTGCTATATTTATACTAGATATGGTTTGCTTGTAAGCTACAAGTATCATGTATAAAACAAAAAAAGTTAAATAACACTTATTGTTTTATTTGAAAAAATGTGAAACGTGATATAAAAATATAAAAAATTCCAGAAATTTTACAAAAATAGAAGTTTTTTTAAAAATTAGGAGAAGCCTACAACATTGTTATCGACAGTGGATTTTTTTCAGTTCGATAAGTCAGTTGGTTTTACTTTAACACATAAAACCGTTTTCTGAATATTTGGACTTTAGCATGCCATTGTAAAAGAAAATTATAAAAGCTAAAAAATTTCCATTACAGTATAAACTAGTCGCGTTGTATAGCTACAAAATAAACTATAACTCGTGCAAATATAAAAATTTGAAAAACAATAAATAAATTCGGTAGGCGCCCGCCTACTGGTCGCGTGTTTGTGAGAGTGAGGCACGGCGCCAAGGGCGATGTTGACCGGCTCATCTGGTGTGGTATCGCCTCTACCGCAAGACATTGAAATGGTGTGCTGATCACTCACCTAACTGACACTTTCTATGGTGACCATGTATTTTTATTGGTGAAGAGATTAAAGCAACGTTCATTGCATGTTTATAGAGTAGTTTCGCACGAATCACGTGAGTAGTTTTTCAGTATATAACAGGTTGAAAAAGTTCTTTCTAGCAATTTTGAGGGGCACCGACATGATTTTTCTAATTGACGTGATGCTTTGAAACTTCATTTCCGTCATTGTTTGCCGTGTATTTTCTTTTCGTTCATTAACGCAGTGGGCACATGTAGAATAGTTTCGTAAAAATAAAAGTTTACGAACACACTGCAGCACATTTTAAGTGCGTGGTAGATGACTCCCTTAAATGTTGTCCCAACTTCACAGCGAGGTTGCCGGACAACTAGAACATGATTACCTTACAGGATTGTCACATTCACTGCGAGTAACACATTTTGTGACTCCTTTGAATTTCAGTTAACCGAAGTAAAACGTCCGATCAAGAGTTTTTTTACATTTACTAATGTAAACATATAACATATAAAACTATATAGCATTCGATTACTTCTGCTGTCAAACTACTTTTTTTCGAAAGCTTGATACAATTTTAGTTTGTAAGTCAATCCTGTGTGCTGGGTTTACGGACTGTTAACTACTGAGCCTTATACAATAATTTTAACTATGTTAGATTTGCTTCTCGAACTTCCGACTATCTGAAACGACCATTCTCCTTTTGTTTTGGCTAAACATAACTTGCCCAATTTATAAAATATGGGACTTTATCTATTCCCAAGAAAGTTGCCTCGTGGAGAGAGAAAGAGTTTTGTGTCTGCGATCAGCGTTCTTCCAGTTTGGTCAATCAGTTTTACCACGCGTTTGGAAACTACAAATGGTCGACCTGCCCGCCGCCATCATGAAACAACCACAGTTGGAATACTTTGTGGTCTTACGCCAAAATAAAGCCAGTCATCAGCTTTACCTGAACGATTGCCGTTCATTATTATTATGACTATTTTCTTTGTATCATTTCCAGCGTCGTAAGTTAAAAATGAATAATAAAATTTAAAATAAAATACGTATTCCATGGGTTTTTATTTTGTCACACGGTCTGCGATTACTTCATTTTATTCAGTTTAGTATTGTTGTAACTTATTTTTAGGATACCAAGTAATTTGACCATAATTAATTTGCAAGCTTTTATGAACTATTTACGTAATTAAACCAGTCGGCTAGAAGAAACGTTTTAAAATTTACCTTCCTTCAGGCGGAAGGGTTTAAAATGAGCATACAGAGAAACTAAGCAGGGCCCTGAAGTGTGCTTATTCAACTGTTAAACAGACTTGTCAGGAGGTGACGGGCAGATATACTCTCGTATCAACCATGTATATCCTGCCTCAGGCAGTGTGTTCCCTTTCCCTTCTTCCAGAGCGATGTACTCTCTTTTGTTCATTATGACATGATTCTTTGCTTTGAAAACTCTCAAAACGTACATAATGCTGAATATAACGAGGCCGTAATATTTAACTTTTTTTTTTTTTTACAGAGACCCAGTTTTGGAAACGAGAAGTATACAGAAAAAATGTGTTCGCTGTTAACTTTCGAATACACGAGTCAAATACTCTTTTGATGACCTGAATCCTGCAAAAGCTTCCATTTTAAACATAAAAATTCATGGCATGTCAGGACCATGAAACGAATAATTCAATTTCTGATAACTGTAATGATTTCCGTCTGGCGGCACAGTCGACAAGTTTTAAATCTCAGATAATTTAATAATAAGGTACAGTATATGTAATACATGTGTGTATGGGATTTAAAAAATAATATTTCTTTGCAAATTCTTATCTCAGTATTGCAAAAAAAAAATTTGGAAACAACCAAAACCGTCTCAGATACACTTTTTAAATACTATGCCGCTTCTGTGTAGAGAATAAATGAGTATTTTACTGCAGTCAATATTAGCAAAGGAAGCATTTTTAAACTACCGTTTTCTACGTGATATTAAGTAGAGTCGGGAATTACAGAGGAATGCCGCAACTGAAAACGTACACATGAAGCAAAATTTCTTCAGAAATAATGTAAAGTGACAATATAATGTAGTTAGAATTTAATTCAACGTATTTTTATACAATATCCACGAAAATAGTGTAAAACCATAAAAACAAAAATAGCGAAACCAAAACCACATACAGTAACACTCTATCATAACATTTATCAAGGGACCTGTGAAATTAAGTGTTACATGCAGAAAAATTTTATAAGCAGAAAACATTTTTTTACACCAGTAAATGGATATTACTAAAAGTAACATACAATTTTACAATTTGTGTACAGTTTATTAGCGTTCGATTAGCTTAAATTATACTGGAGTTCATTTGTTATCAGAAACATAATTAATACATGCAGTGTGTATGATAGAGAATTTTTGGTTTGCCCTCACTAATATTACTGTAATGTACATTTACGACACTCTCTCAGATATAAACTTGTTACATGTTGTCTTTCGTTAATATCTTAGTAATTATATCTAAAACAATCTTGTTAAGAAAAAGTTTGCCTGAGTTATAGTTATTGCCTGAGCAAAAAAGTGACGCTACGCGGGAAAATTATACGAAAGAATGATATGTATAACACAGTCAGTTATATCATTAGCTTGGAATGAAAGGTCGACGAATCGTTGAAGTTGACGACGCTGAGTTCTCATCCATTATCACGTTAAAAGTTAAGATTCCCAAATATTGGACGGTCGGACGAATGGAATTATTGTGCACCATTTATAATTGGCGTATCTTCGTCTGCCACCCGTCTGTCAATGTTGAGACCAACTGTCAGTAATAATTATTGCAGACATACGGGTGGCAGACGAAGATACGCCATCGATGGGCTATTATAAGTTCACGTGTTTCGTCGGTCACAGTTCCCTTCCTCAACAAACAGCAAGTCTTGTTTAGAAGTTCCGATAACAAACTAGAGAAACGCTGATACTCAGACCAAATAAATGACGTTTACATTTAAGGACAGTGACGCGAGCAAGGAAGGATACACACGTTGAAGAGGCCGTTGTGTATCTACGAAAAGAATACACTCTTCAAACTATGTCGCTATAACTCTAAAAATTTGGAAAGATTATTAGAAACATCATTTTCGGGCCTCTCAAAATGGCCAAAAATGGCGTTTCCAAACTGTTGTGTCTGGAAAAATAACAGCAGGATTAAAAAAGCACAACAGAAACGAGCGTTAGGCTTCGAGCTATGCTTCACACAAATCAAATAAAGTGGCCACCTCTTAAAGTCCCATCGCTAAGGTAAGTGGGTTTTACATTTCGTCGACAACGAGGTCATTAAAGATGGTGACACATTAACTTAGCATAATGTAGGAAGCTCGGAGAGGAGTCGGCCATGTCCTTTTTTAATCAACCACCCCAGCATTCACCTGGAGCGATTTCGGAAAAACGTGGAAAACCGAAATCAGGATGGCCGCATTCGGGGATCGAACCCGGGTCCTCCCGAGTGCGAGTCTAGCGTGTTACCGTTGCACCACCTCACTCGGTAAAGTGCCACAAGGAAAAGCACTGCACGCCAGCTAAGAGACTTAGGCGAAGAGGAGATAATGTATAGCATACGCCAATAAACCGCTCTCTTACCATCCATCCATTTTCTGCCTCACATACAGTTGCACCATATCTAGAGAGGGTCCTTAAGGCCTTGTTACGGAGTTTTGCAGTGATTTCGAAAATATTCTTTTATTGCTACTTACTACTCATATCAAAACTTCGCTGCACAGTTTTGACACTTATACGTTATAATTTGTAGCTGAATTTTTTGTAGAATTATACTGAACGGTTTTTTAGATTTCATTACCCAAAGTACCACGTTTTTCGTCGTGAAAATAAGCAAAAATGAAAGAAATAATTTTTTTTTTGCTGGCGAATGGTACATTATTTAAAAAAAAAAACGCGTCCAGAGTATTGTGCATCGTGTGATTGCACACATTGACTCAAATTTTTTCAAAACTTTTGGTTAAAAAATATTTGAGTTATTAGCACCAGTCTGAAGTAAAACTCGGGGAACAAGCCCTTAGGGCGCGGTTCACCTCAGTTTTCAATGTTTTATTTTTATTTTTATATTTGTGCCAGATATTTTATTTCTTATTTTAGACCTAAATTGTGATTAAATTTACCTCTTAGGAAATTTTTTATATCTCATAGTTTTTGCGCAATGGCTTGTAAACGTTAAAATTTGCGTGTTACGGTTATATATACGGGACTGAAATCAACCGACACACCAAACCGAAAAAAAAAAAATCCAGTGAATAACGACGTTGTAGGGAACATGGTCTCCTATATAAATACAAAACAAATATATATACATTTTTATAATTCTTAAATTATAATTTTTAATTTTAGCCATTTTTAATACAAATTCTTATTATTCCTAATGTTTACATAGGTAATTCTGCTTTTTTAATTATGTAAAATGCAAACTCATCAAAGTACAGCACGTACTTCTGTAATTTTGTATTACAATTTCGGTATGTATTTTTCACGTGACTGCTGTCTGGAAAAGCTTTTTTTATTTTATTTATTTGGTTTTAAAGCGCCTCTTCAGTTGGTGCATGAACACTGTTGCAGCGTGCGTTCAATATCTCTATCTACGAAAAACAAATTATATATATATATATATATATATATATATATATATATATATATATATATATATATATATATACATTTAAAACTAAAGATCCTTTATTTTTATTTTCTAGATATTCAATATCTCGATTTACGAAAAAAAATCCACATTTAAAACTAAGATTCTCTATTTTTACTTTCTAGATAGCATGCTTAGAAACATAGTTTCGGGGCACCTCAAAATTGCTTAAAAAAAAAAAACATACGTTTATTGATGCATGAGTCGGTCTAGTTCGTACCGCCTCCCTGTTTCCGTGCCTTAGCAGCGGCATCTAGCGACTCCTGTATAGGGCTCTAATGCCCCGAAATCATGTTTGAAAGCTTGACATATAGAAAACAAAAATTAAAGAAACATAATTTTAAATATGTTTTCTATCTAAGATAAAGATAACGAAAACACGTTTTGAAGTGTGTGTCTATATATATATATATATATATATATATATATATATATATATATATATATATATATATATATATATATATATATATATATATATATATATATATATATATATATATATATATATATATATATATATATACACACACACGCACATATATTAGTTCTCCCGTTGTGGCTTTGCCTGCGTGTACTATAAAAAAGAGTAGCTAACTTTTAATTAATGATGTTACTAAATTCTCTGTATATCTTTAATTTGCGAATTACCTTAAATTGGTTTGTATGACGAACGCAAACTTTACAGAAAAGAGCATGTATCCTGAAATTATTTTTGAGGGGTTTACGTAAGCTTCATTTTAAAGCAAAAACCACCTCGGTATCTCAAATGGTTCGAAGATACGGATGATTAATTGAAAACACTAATCAGTTTTCTATCGGCTTTCAAGGACAAATATTGAAAAATCCTATAACGTTATTTTAGACGTTTACATGAGCACCATTCTAATGCTAAGATCACCTCGATATCTTAAGTGGTTTAAGAGAAATAGAGGATTTAGTGAAAATACATTTGACGGCTTTCCACCCCCTTAATTTCTGAATTTCGAAAAATCGAAAATTATGAAATATGTATTTCCTTCGGCAATTCTTTCAGGTGAAAATATTAACAATATATCAATAGGTTACAGAGTTATCGAGAATTTCGCGAAAACACGTTTTGCCCATTTTCACCTCTTTAATTTTCGATTTTCGACAAATGCTTCCTTAGTGGGTGTCTATGTCGATAGGGGAAGCTACGCTGAATATTACACGTTTCTAGGTCAAGTGGCTTGGGCTGTGCGTTGATGAGTGAGTGAATGAGTGGGGCACTTCATTATATATATATATATTTATTTATTTATTTATAAAATGAAGTGTCCTGACTGACACACTCACTCACTCAATCATCAAAGCACATCCCAAACCGCTGGACCCAAAACCATAACATTTAGTGGGAAGCTTCCCCTTGGCCAGTAGGTACCCATTAAGAATGGATTTTTCAAAATTCGATAGTTAAAAAGGTGAAAAGGAGTGAAATGTGTTTTCAAAGAAACCCAGATATCTCATTAACCGGGAAAGCTGTCATAATTTTTTCAAACTTCATAGTATTGTCCAAAGAAATGCATATTTGCGAATTTTTCGATTTTGTGAAATTTGAAAATTAAGGAGGTAGATAGCTGTAAAATTTGTTTTTTATTAATCCGTGATTTCTCCTAAACCATTTCAGATAGTGAGGTGATTTTTTCATTAAAATTATGGTTAAGTAAGTATCTAAAAAGTATTTTTAGAATTTTTTCGAAATTCGTCATTTAAAGCTCTTAAAAAAATATTACGTGTTTTTAATTAATCCCACTTATCTCCTTAACCAATATAAATAATGAAATGTTTTTTGTTTTAAAATAAATCTTACGTAAATATCAAAAAAGTAATTTCAGGATTTTTCGAAATTCGTCCTTGAAAGCTGTTTAAAAAATTAAATGTGTTTTCAAATAATCCTCTGTACCGCTTATACCCGTTGAGATATCGAGATGATTATTTGATAAGAACGAAGCTTATATAAATATATATATATATATACATATATATATATATATACATAATACATACATACATACATACATACATACATACATACATACATACATACATACATACATACATACATACAAACATACATACACACAATTCAAATTCAGGATTTTATAAAATTCGAAAATTAAGGATGTGAAAACCAGTAAAATGTTACAGTCTCCCGAAAAAAAGAGAATGATCACAGAGAAATAATTCAACAGTCTTTTCTTTTTGCCAACCTACTCATAAATAAAACCTCTTTGGACTGTAGCCACTACATACGAAAGAATTATCAAGGCCTGCCTTTAAGCATTCACTCAGGTATTGTATAAAGTTTGTGGTGTGGGAGGGGTGGGGTTACGGGTTTGTATACCGTGCAAGACTTTGCGATGGGAATTATTATGACATCATGCGAGCATATTGCGCGCGCTCTTTACGTTGAGCTAAGACAATTTATAGTTCACTGTTATTGAGTACGCTAGCTGTTAAATGCCTTCATCACATATTTCATCCAGAGTTACAATTTCATTACATAATTTCACGCGTGCAAAGCCGCAGCCGGGCAGCGATTTTGTAGAGAAATAAAAATGAATTAAAAACAAAGATGTTCTGCAATTAAAGTACGCTCAGCGAAGTGGCCTGGATAAAGCTGTTTGTATTTGTCGTTTTAAAGGTAAACAAAGAATATAATAACACAATCAATTAATACGTAATTAAAAAGTTAGTTACTCTATTTTATAATACGCGCGCCAGCTCTATATAGGGCTCTTAAACTGTAATATACACTCTTTCTCCCATCTATGTGATTTTGTATCATAAAAGTATTTTCGTTCGTTTCCATCGACGGCCATATATGACACTGAAAATAATACTTTAGAAATCAGTGTAAGCAAATCAAATGTAGTGTATGTGATAGATGCTAGGCTGCTCTTTATTTTCTGATTAAAGTAGTGGATACCAGCCGTAGATAAACACTACCTTAAACCAAGGACGTATTCAGAGGAGTGGGCTGAGGTGGCTGCTGTCAACCATCTCCCCCCCCCCTTCCTCACTAATAAAACAATAACTTTTTAAACGTTACTTGTTAGAAACAGAGTATATATAATTATTTAATATTTCCTGGGGTGTAAACTTTCTTGCTGTGTATTGGTACAAGGTAGATACATGTTTAGGGGTTACTGTCTCGTCGAAAGCGTGAACCTTTGAAACGGAATTGATTGCTGAGGCAAACTAGAATATTAGGACTCCGCCATGCTCTCTGTTAAGGAACCATCCCAGCATTCAACCGGAGTGACTTCGTAAAATCACGAGAAGCCACAACTAAGATAAAGCGAATCGAACCCAGGTGCTCCCGAATGTCAGTTCACTGTGCAGCCTCTCTCGGTTTTTGCGGCACAACTAGAAAGCTCGATATCTGGCGGAACAGAAGAGTTTGTAAAGGAACACGTTTAGCATAGTTAATTGCTAGATTCTAGTCCAGTAACATGCAAATCAAAGGTAATTTTTGAAACTAAGCATATCTACACTAACATCTCATCAACTCCTTAGAACCTACTAAAAGGCATGGGAATAAAGCTACATTGAATACGACAATTTATTCTAGAATTTTCCCCACTTTACCGGACAACCGGCGCGGTAATTTTACAAAGAAATAGGGTTTCATTCTACATCACATGCAAAGTAGCATGTAGACACATTTTTTTCTGTGATTAAATTATTATTGTAAGAGTCAACGCCCTGGGCTGTCGTGAATTAGTGGTGAAGGGCCATAAGACATTGTATTACGAATTTTTTCTATGCTGATATTATGTGTATAATAACTCATCTAACAAAGTATCCCTAATACTGCTACATGCACATTTTGTAAATCCTCGATTTAAATTTTGGAACTGTAGCAGTGGTAAGGTGGCAAATTAATTAATAATGGCGTGTGTGATACATTCCTAAATTGTAAACGAAAGTAATAATTAAAATCTCTACTTTCTTCAGTATTTGGAGTTTTGTGTTTATCACCTAAGTTTTGAAATTATTTAAATATATTTAAACTACTTTAAAGAGTAAATTCAAGAAGTGTTTCTAAAAAGAAAATTCTTACTGCATAATTAAACACTTTCTCTGCCACAACATACATTTAATAGCGACAAAGAAAAATTTTGTTAACATATGCACCAATATATTCTAATTGTAAACTCCCATTGCAACAAACATTTATAAATCTCATATGAACCACTGCAAAGTATATTTCTCGTAAAAAATTTTTTTGACTCTCCAATAATTGTAACAAAAAATATGTTAACATTGAAACAGTTTAGTAGAGGTCTATACGGTAAAGTTAGTTGCAGCATTTTATCACAAGTTTCATGTTTAAGGTGTTATTGATTTAAGCACAAAACAAATTGAATTATTCTCGATGCAATTGAAAGAAAATAAATACATCAAATAATGGGCTATGATTTTAAAGTTTTCCTCTACTGTAAAGCAATACTTAGCGCAAGCGCATCATTAAAACATACTAAAAATTTGTTTCCTTTGCTATAAAAACGTTTCTGTGTGTGTTATGTTTTTGTAAGGTTATTTAAAAATGAAACTTCCAACTATTGTCAAAAACCCGTAATGTCATACTTTATTAATTATATGATATTTTTAAGAAGATAATTTGTATCAGTCTTGTATTTTAAGGAAATTGTTGTTGAAATGAGCAAATTAAAACTCCATTACATAATGGCTGAATGAAGGTATTTCATAACAGCCAACGCAACTGGTACTGGCATTCTGGAACGCCCCTCCTTCAATTTCAAACAACGTTGTTTACATGTACATATGTAGTTAGTGAAGTTTGTTCGAAGGAAACTGCCGGTTACTGCGCAAACTACGTCCTGTAAGCCAATGACCAGGCCCTGGTAATTACAACGTGCTTTTAAGTGCAGTTTCGTAGTTTGCAGCTCGCCAACTAAATAGCGACGACCTACCGACCTTTGACTTTAACGACCTGTTTGTTCGAGCCACAGATTAAGTGCAGTAAATGTATCACTTTAGCGTGCTACCTCTTCTTAAAACACATGTATCACTGGCATTTTAAGGAGAAAATCAGGCAAACCTAAATTTTAAAATAATAACTCTGAAATTTTGCATAGACCTTCCTTGGGGGTAGCAAAAATTATCTCTAAAATGCCCCCACCTTTCAGATGCCGGCGTCATAGTAATTTAGGCAGAAAAATCGTAAGTTCCAAAATATGTATATCATGTCTGTAGCGTAAAGAAAAAATTCATTCGAAAGTATCATAATTTGCTGAAAATGTTAAGAAATTCATTTATATTACGTGCTAGACCGCATGAATGTCTTCTTAATCAATTTATAATCGATTACTGCTCTACACAATCACAGATTGCACAAAACCCGTCATCAAAAGTCAAATTCAGTAAAATAAAAGTTTTTGACAATTTTTTAACTTTTAAATGGTGCATTAAACATTTCTGTATGAACATTATTAGCTGAAATAATACGCACAAACTGAATTACTACACGCCAATGGCACTGTGTATGAGTTAGCTGTAAAAATAAATGGCAGTTTTTCACTCCTCAAATAAAAATTACGTTGTTCTGAAATTTGGCACAGACCTTCCTTTGCGTGTTCTAAGTTGTCCTGATTAATGTCCCTACTTCTCACATGCGAGCGTCATACCTTATTTTTAGGCAATACGAGCATAAGTGCCAAAATATGCATATTCCGTCTGTTGCGTGGAAAATATTAAACGTAATAAACTATTATTTATCCAGAAATTAGTATAAAGTAAACTTAGCTACTTTTTACTGTACGCTATAAAAACTTGTTTGCACTATAGTTCTCTATTGCGAAGCTATTAACTTCAAAGTCCTGTGCCGAATTCATTGTTAACTGATAGGTTGTCTTATAGGTCTTTGCACGCTCCTACCATTTTTATGCATTAAAATACAGGTTACCCAATCTGTGTGCGTATTCTTACCCCGCACAGCGGGTAAAACTGCGCAGTTGCATCTCAGTGTTAAATGTTAATTTCCTCACTGTGTGTTATTGGTAGATGAATCAGAAAAGTCCTTTGTGTTTGCAAGACTACGTACATTGTTATGTTACTTTATCTACATTTTATTTTAGGTTTTACATAGCAATAAATAATTATCAAACTCAAACTGCGCAATCTTGCTCCACCCTACTCTATGTTGCAAGTAACTACAGCGTTTCCATGGGTATGTTGACTCAAGACATTTTCGCGATAAACCGTCACCTCTAGCAATGGTGTATGTACAGTACATGAAGCAATACATTATTATTCTCGTAACAAGCCAGAAAAATATTTGCGGATAAGAGCTGGACAAGAGTCCGCACTCTCTGTCTTTTTCCTGACTTATTGGTCAGAAATTAAAAGGAAAATTAAAGAATCAGCTTACGTAGCAAGTTACAAAAACATCATAAGCCAACAGAGCATTGAACTTAAAAATAAGTGGTTGCCTTTGATAAAAAAAGAAACAGTGTTACAGAAAATAAATGAATAAATAAATAAAACAAATAAACATATTTATGTATAACAGTCTCGGCAGAACACCAGCCAACATCACTACAAGGTGCTCAGCCAATCGGGAGAGTTCTTGCCTCTCATTGGCCGAGAGCCCAGCCAATCACACATGCTTTGCCACTATTGACCGAGCAGCTTAGAGACGATCCAGGCTATATAAGCCCCATTTTTCTAGATAAACTGTGTTTCTTGGCGGTATGTAATCGAAGGTGTCAAGTTTCTTGTACAGTGTGTTTCGATTCAACACAGAACTGGCAAGTGGGCTGCCTACCCACCCGCAACCGGCTTGAATTCTGCTCGCGGCGCGCTAGCGACGGAGCTACGTTCGATTTCACTGGTTGCCGCCTTCTTACGCAGCATTCTAAACGGTTTAACTCTTTCAACGTATATTTACACAGACTTTGGAATATGTTTCAACGAT
>PNEQ01020440.1:0-34491 GCA_003012365.1 Medauroidea extradentata | reverse complement strand
CCCTCACTGCAGCTACTAACATAGCTGTGTAGCATAGTGGCCGAGCTGCTAGCCTCCCAGCATTATCAAATGTGCTTGGCAGGTATGCTGTCTAGTATACCACTGTAGCTGAACATACACATCCCTCACTGCAGCTACTAACATAGCTGTGTAGCATAGTGGCCGAGCTGCTAGCCTCCCAGCATTATCAAATGTGCTTCATTCATGGCGGTGTCTTCCCGAAACGTGACAGATGTTGACTTTTGCAAGTTTTCCCGGAATGTTCTTGTCTTCCCCTGTCATGGCATTCTTTGTAGGACTTAATTTAACGTTTCCCTCAGAGTATTATGAGCAATAGTATTCTGCCACTTTATAAGTGTACCACATGGAGTGTAGTACGTGCCCAAGTGTACACTTCGTACTCTGCACCCAGGGTGCATGTAAAACATGTAACAACGACAACATTATTTTCTCTACATACTCCCGAAGTATGCTAAAATTCATCCCTCCCTAATATCGATGCCAGAACACGCGTATTAGCACAATTTTCGTTTTTAACCATTATATGTTAATAATGCAAGTTTCATTATTACATTCAACATTTAAACATACCAAATAAAACTATTTGTTTATGTATTGCGTTAATGTAGATGTATGCATATTTTAATTCGTTGTCATTCCGCTGTTAACATTTATTTTATTTTTTTTTTTTCATTTCGCTGCTAACATTTATTTATTTTGCGTAAGTTGCCCGTTGGAGGAAGGGAACATCAGTAATCTTCGGTTAAGGATTTTTCCCTATTGAAATTACTTTTTTTTTACTTTTGGTTGTTAATTATTATATTGTTTTCCTTTATTTGTCGTTGACTTATTCCTTACGGGATCCTTCATGTTCTGTTATTTTGGTATATGGATGTTTTGACTACAGCCCAACTTGGCTTGCTTGCTGTATTTTCGTATTTCGTTGTTAGTTTATCTTAATATCGTTCTAAGATTTCTGGAACGACGTAATATCGCAATGGCGTATGTCTACAATAATACAGTTGTCAGCTCTTATTATACATTCCTGTTAGTGTCCTTACGTAATTAAAATATAACATAATAATTCTACCATAGATGCTGGCCTGCTACATAAGTCTGGATATGTGTGATGTGTGGTTGAGAAAATAGATGCTAGATGTGACGGTCAAACAACGTTATGGCAGATGCGCGCTACGCCTTGTTACCAGGCAACCACTGATGTATGATGGTCATGCTGGTTGCCTACCTTGAAGGCAGCACACTTCACACTGGAGAGACAGTATAATGACAGTGATACAGGCACCAGCAATAACAACAACGCCCTTATGAACACAGGAGAAATAAACTATCACGCAGGGTTTCACAACTATTCTATGTTATATGTGTCTGTAAGCGGTGTTTCTATCATTTTATTAGCAGATGTAATTTTAAATATTTATTGTTTTAACACGCGTGAACAATGTCTGCGTAGCAATGCCATTCTAAGAAGTTAAGTAGCGTCCCTAGTTAATACATTAGCTACATTTCAGGACTAGTTGTTTATTTTTATTCCTCGAAGAATAATATACCGATGACAATAAAACTTTTTGAAGCAAAGACAATTGCCGTATCTCTTGCTGTAGTCGAAGTTTTGATACTAGAATATCAATACCACGGTCTTATAATAACACGTCTGGACACTAGCCTATCTACCAATGATATTGAGTTGACCTCTTATGACTGAAAGTGCCAGTAGTAATGAAGTGTTGTCAAATATTGTACAAATAGGAAAGTCATAAGAAAAACAGGAGACGTATTATTTAACACACATTCTTTAATACTATGTAGCGTTACACTTGGCAGTAAACCTTCGTCTTATTAGCTCTGAATATATCATAGAAGCAGTGTGGTCTGCATACTTTGATCGCCCTTAACCTTGGATCTATAAGTTAGTAAGTTACGTCCAGCCTTCCAGGTCATTGAACTGACCAGGACTCTGCCAGTGTCCATGGAAGAAGTACTGGCTCCTGTGGGCTTTCACTGATAACAGGCACATGCATATCAGTAGGCTATATCAGTGATAACTGCTTAGCAACAACACACAAGTACCTGCTACTCAGGTATTTCATATGTTTACTATGTACTGTACCGGCCAAGTTTCCAATTCTTGTAGTAGTTGTGAGATGAACTTTTATGTCAGCCAATTATCGAGTAGCAGAAGAAGACTGTAACATTCTGCGTGCTATGTTTTGCTTTTAACGTGTGGCCAAAAAAAAAAAAAAAAAAAAAAAAATTACATCAATTATTTACACACACGTAAAGTATAAATATGCGTACACACAACTTGAATTGCCCCTCTTAACATCTAAAGGAGGGTGGGAGGGAGGGTGGAGGGATAAGTACGCACTCTTGCGCTCTTGGTAATTAATTCCCACGCAGCCTGGAGGAACTTGGCCTCAAATGACGGCGGGGTAGCTCCCCTCTAGTAGTGCTACCTCCCCTCTCCCCGCTCACCCTACTGTACTTCCTCTTTCTATATGTCTGGGAATACTAGGTCTGTACATAACCTCACTACGAGATGATGCAGTCTGCTTTATTACCGCGCTCTGATTGCCCGTCTCCGAGCCTACTGCGGTTATGACAGCCATTCACAGCCCGTCAAGACTCTCGCCATTCATTGCCGTGTTTCCTTTGTTGTCAGCCCTCCAGCCCTGCACAAGATGGCGGCCCGCTCCTCCTAGCCTAGCTGTGTACCGCTGTGGCCCACACAACTTGCACCTCTCTGTGCTTACATAGTTGCCACTTCGTCTTAACAACACTATTATTTACAGACACAGTGACATTATAAACACTTTTATACCAGAATAGCCTCCAAAATATTGGAGCATGTTGTACGTTATTTGATTGCTCAGCTATTTTACCCCCTTAAAACTGTTTGCAAATGCATATTAAGACACTATGTTTTGGTGAAATTATTTGTACACCGTCTTTTTTTTACAAAAGTGCACACCTGCAGCTGTTGTTCAAGGTCATTGATGTGTTGGGTTCTTCTGGGTAAGAACAGATGTGTGGTATCGCAGTAACATAGTTCTGATTGGCTCAGTCATATAAGATATGCCTCTACACAAATATACTCTGTTAAGCTGCAGATGTGCACACATAAGTCTTGCAGCAGCTAAATGTAAACACAAATTATCAAAAAAGTTACGCCGGTCACGTGACTACTGTATTCGGCTGTAACAAATGCTGGTAATATTTCTCCGCAATAAATCACTCTGCCGAACAGTTACGTCAGGAGTGTGCAGTACCACATACAACACTGCTGTGTTGCCATGTCTGTACTGTTTACTTACTGCGGTTATGTCATTACACGCCCGTACAAGACCTTACATAATTCAGAACTAAACGTTTGTCTATATTTTTGCTGTTTTGCAAATTCGCCCAAGCGTAAATAGAGCAAAAAGTTTAAATAACAATAGTTGGACCTTCGTCATTGGCCTACAAGTAATGTTCCACTGCAGAATGACGATGTCTTGTAAGTCTAACACGTGAACAATGTGATAACAGTTGATAAGCACAAGTTGACGTGTGTATATTCCAAGGAACACTTGATTATACCCTTAATGTGTTTTGGTAACAGAGTAACAGAGTAACTGAGATGTATCATAATCATACGATTCAAACGTTTTATGTATCACATTGTTCTTTTGTCTTTATGTGTTATATAACGTAGATATGTTTGTTCTGTTGAATCTCTGGTTTAATATGTATTACAATATTAACAATACAGAATTGTCCAAATATCATTTTTTTACTTTAATGTGTTATAGTTAAGGATATCATACAAAAAGGGCCTCAGTCAGAGGGTTTTCATATTTTTATACACACAAACCACTTTATTTAATATGTCATATACTAGTGTTCTAGTTGCATGGTACCAAACTGTATAGTTGGAACAGAGAGTACAATTTATTAAGTAATATGTACGAGTGTTATTTACTTTTTGTTGATTATCTCAAAACTATGTTCCAATGACTGAAGCCCTTTTTGATGGGATCGGTTCAATTATGTTACTAATATGTCATTTCTTTGGTAGGGTTAGTTGTGCTTTTTAAAGAAAAGCTTTTTTTTAAATTGACAAAGAAAAGAAAATAACGCTTTTAATGTACACTTTAAACAAACATATTATTTGCATCAAAGCTCATATTGCAGCTAACTTTGTGTTGGCAAATGACTTATTGTAGTGTGTTATATAGTCTTATTATTTTACTTAGTGCTGCAACGACAGACGTACACAATATTTCGCTTCATCATTATCCAAAATTGTAAGAATATTCTGAGAAAAGAATAAAGTTTTTATTATACGAGTATCTTACAAATGATAGAGGAGTATTATACTTCAGGCTAGAAAGTTTAATGTTATTAGTTCAGTAAGGAAGTATTTGCAACACCAGGTATTGAAAATGTGTCAAAGTCAGTTGTTGACATGTATATTTTTGTCACTGTGGGAAGTAAGATATTCCTACTTCCATAGTTAATTCTATACCATGCTCCTCTGTTTGTGCTGTTTTAAGCTTAAAGAGAGCTGATATCAGACATTTGTTTGACGGTTTTAATCTAAATGTCTTTCAAGACAGTACCTATAATAATTATGTTACAAACAAAATTTTTGTTAAGTTACGTATTAGTCCCATAGTTTCTTTTCTTGAACAAAATTACCTATAGCGACAAAAACTATACTAAATAAAGCTACAAAAAATTTGTTATATCTACTGTTCTGTAAGATTTAAAAAATAACTATCGTTAATACAAGTAGAACCAGGGTAGCATGTCCTTAAACATGTCGCATTCGTGGATAGTCGGTCACCATCGGTAAAGTTCGGGTGTGATTTGACCCCATCAAATCACCAGCTTGACTAGCGGCGGATATTTCATCTTCCGAAGTGGTCCATAAGGAATTATATTGTCTTCCTAGCCTGTAGTAGACTACTAAATTAACCTCAGCGTCGCACAGTTAGCTGTGGTCAGCAGGTATCTGTCTACTTCACTGCCGTAACAACGGGATTCTCAGTGGTCGGGATAGCGGGGTTCTCAGTGGTCGGGATAGCGGGGTTGTCTGTGGTCGTAATAGCGAGGTTCTCAGTGGTCGTAATAGCGGGGTTCTCAGTGGTCGTAATAGCGAGGTTCTCAGTGGTTGTAATAGCGGGGTTCTCAGTGGTCGTGCTGGGGAAGCAGTGGCTGATGTCTGGCAGGGGCTTGTCCTTGCACTTGGACTTCCAGGCAACCCACGCGTAGAAGCCCTGGCGCTTGTAGATCACTTTGGCGCACTTGATGTCGTCTGTGATGTCGTCATCCACCAGGTCTGAAACAACAACAGCTATCCTCACTTCCACTGACAACTTCTCCAGTCACACATTGTTTTTCAAGTGTCGCTGAAGAGTTGTGTTTCTAGCCAGCCTGTGCTGGACGCATTCATTGTAAAATAGCGAGTATTAGAGAACTGGAAAAGGAACCTTGGGAATCTCAGCGAACAGTTGCTGCCAACTTAATGAGCACGATTGCTGTCATAGTAATGCATTCCTGAGGTGTTCTTTGTGATGCCGACATTTATTACATAAGGGATTAACACATGTGTCATTTAAGTAAAATATTTATCCATACAGCTTACAAAAATATTATATCTCATCTTTGTTTTCATATTTTTCCTTACTCGTGTGGACATAGTGCCGGTTCGTGGGTTGTTGCAAGACAGGTAGGACTACATGTCGAGAACTGTACTACTTGATGCTACAGTCACTTGCAGACTAGTCTGCTGTGATGCTTATTATATACTGAGTGTTCACAGTAGCCAGTAGATCGTTCAATGTCATTGGTCTACAGCTCGTGTATCAGGAGTGTACAGTTCTGTCTGCAGCCGTACTTGGGACAAACACACCGGCCGACATCACTTCCAAAAACTTTTAGTTAAATTGTGCATTTTTGCCGTTTACCGTAGTATTAAACCTCCGAACACGTTGAGTGCAACAAACGCAATACATAAGGCACCCGGAGATTTCGAGAATTCATTTGAAGGTAGATGAAATTTGAAACTCGTGTAAGTAATAGTTACCTCCGGGCAGTGTCTAGTGAACAAGTAGCTGAGGCCAGAGTTTACATAGGACTGTGAAGTATATCCGGAAGGTTACTGAACCCACGAATATCCTGGGTCTCTATACAGTTTGTTATTACAGACTGTTGCAGCACATGCTGGCCCGAGCACGCTCTCTGTGCACATTGCAGAAACTGGTAACTACAAGTATTATATTGTTGCAAGCTGTGTTTCTGAGGGCTGGGTGGCCAGCAGCGGTTTCGTAACACTTTGTGGACTAGCCCATGACTAACAAGCGGGGCGGCTACGTGATGGAAGTCACTGAAACTATGTCATAGAGATCGGTTCCAACTGCGTTTTTACCATACGAGGCTGGCCTACGAGATTCAAGTCACGTCCGAAGCATGCCGTAATGTCTATGTTAGACCCATGTAATGCGGTGAATCCCCGGAGTTTGGCCAGAGTATAAAAGCACCGAATCAACAGATTTGGGAGAGTTCACTATTGGTCGTGCTAGAGGAAGGTGCTATGCTTGTGGAGAGAGACTAGTGGAGACATATTGGTGACGTTAAAGTCTACTGTGAGGTGGCAGGCACACACCTTCGGAGCAGTATTGGGCGAAACAAGAGGACTGTTGCTGCGGGTCGACGGATAACAAGAAGGTGCGCGACGGGAGTCGAACCGAAGACCGCAAGAGTGAAGACAGTGGTGCACTCGGGGTGCTGCGCAGCACATGGTCAGCCATCACCACTTCGGACTGATAAGGTTGTACATTGCCACTATTTGAGAAACTGTTGATGGATACATGACTGAACTTTTATTGTGATTTGTAGTCTTTGATTAATGGTAAATAATCTTGTGCTTTAATTGTTAAAGTTAATTAACGTTTCTGTGGCACACTAGCAATTGTGTGCATAATTAGGGGTGTTGTGAAAGTTTTAGTTGATTGCTGTTTTGTGTATTTTTGTAAACTTTGTGAGCTAGTAAATCAGTAACTTAATTCAACTCTTATTTCTAGTAATTAAGACCTCTATCCCAAAGAGCTCAGAGAATTACCCACATGTAGGTTTTTTTTGCTTAAACTTGTAACAATATTATTGTGAACAAATGTCATGGCTGTATATGAAACAATGCAGCTGGCGTTCAGGAGGTTATTACAGCTGCCACGAGTCTGGGATGACTGATTGTCAATTACATGTGGTAATATGATATGATTGGCGCAGTTATAATACACGAACATAACGAGATCTGTTGCTTTATACACTAAGTTACTACATTAAATTATTTTCGTGAAAGTCGAGTGTCCCTACCAGAAACTACAGACATTCAATATTCTTGTACAATACACATTTCAACAATACTCGATTCCCACACATTCAGCTGTACTATGGTTATAGCCACACAGTGAAAACATTTTTGTACATTAAAAAACCTCTTCGTAAACTACTTTCCAAAAAAAATCTTTTTGTAAGTTTGTTAAAATATTGTAAACTTTACAGGAAAATTCTTGTAAATATTCAAATATACATGTATACTTGCAAACAGTTTTGTATATTTACAAAACATAATTATAAATTTTATAACAATTGTTTGAAATGTCAAAAAACTTATTTTGAGAACCTGTTTCCAAGAATTTTTTGTGAAAGTACAAAATATGTTGGAAATTGAGACCGGCTGTCGAAGATTATTTTGTTTCACATCATACAATCTGACCGTTATATATATATATATATATATATATATATATATATATATATATATATATATATATATATACATACACACACACTCTATAGTCCCACACGTATTTAGACAATTTAGACGACTTTAATTACCTGTGACATTCTTAGACTGATGGATGTTTAGACAATAGTCTACAAGTTTTGCCTTGCAACAGTAAGATTTTTTTCTGTGTAGGGACCAGAAATTTTAGCGGATAAATTATTGCACTAGTCAGAGTTCATACATGTTTGAAATTGACTTCTATTTTACAATTGGATCACAGTTCGATACCTTGCGAGAAACGCATAATTTTAGTATTTGGTAAAGTGGCTGTATTTGCTGTTGGCGGGATTTTCTCTGTGCTTCGATCCTCTATCGCACTTCCCCTAGCTTCAGTGAGAGGGAGAGATGTCGGTCAGCGCTTAACATGAGGTGAGTAAGGAGCTGCACCGGAATGAAGGGGTGGGGGAAACGGGAGATCCCCGAGAAAACCCGCCGACCAGCGGCATCGTCCGGAACGTTTCCCACATGCGATAATCCTGGGTATAGCCTTGGTGGGATGCCAGTGATCTGACCACTCGGCCACCGCGGCCTCGCTTCAGTGTGAAATATTCCATGTAATTATTTGACAACTTAGGGCATATCTTTAATGTATGCAACCTCTACCTTCGTCTTACAATAAGTATTGTAGTTAATATCTGAGAATATTACTGTAGGAAAGTAATGATAGTGTAATACATACCGCTGCACTTGATATGACAGTCTCCAGCTGGTTCTTCTAGACCACACCACCACCTACTGTTGATCTGTAACACCACACATATAACACTATCTAGCTGCTACTAGTTATGTCTGCATAGTGTTGTCACATGGCATGACTATATTGTGGCGAAACAATAACCACTTCTAGAGGAACACAAACATGTTATATAGACATAGGTCCGACAACGCACCGTTTCTAAACTACAGTTGGCAATACGTGACGTAGGTAACATAGCGGAGTGTACAATGTACAGTACTGGTGCAATGACGTTACACACAAACATGATCCACCCCTGCAATATGAACTGTACATCATGTGTTGTGAAATGTAGTGCAGAGACTGTGTGTTTTCAGACATATGTACAACACAAAACATTTTTGTCTACACGTGAGGATTATTTCCCCAGTACATTAACATGAAATATGACATTCTGTATACTTGGAGTACATCATATTTCAAGTTAAAATAATACATCTCGTACAGAAATCTGAACGCAGTATTCTGACGACGTACAGTACTCAAATAGACTGCACATTCGATACATAACATTCCTGATAACACTTATTTTGAACATTGTATAATTCTTCTCGCCCATAAGCAGATGAGTGACGGACATTCAGTTCCTCAGAGTTGAGTTGGTAGCATTGTAGTGGTGACAGGTATACAGTGAGTTCAGTAGAACACGTGGCACTACACTCTAGTGTACAACACAATACAACGTACAACAATATCAGACACACTTCTTATATTGTGTATTACAAGACTATGCGACATTCCCACTACCGATACCTGGCCAACTCAATGAATGAAACATATTTACCATAGATTTGTTTGAATATGACGAAACAAATGTTTGCTTGAGTTAACAAAATATTTTCTTACCAGAACAAAATACCGAAAGTAACGCAGCTTAGTCTGTTGACCACACAGTGGCCGAAGCATCGTCACGTTAACAGAGAAGCGACATTAAACCCGACTGTACACTCGGAGCAAGGATAGTAACGTACATAACAGATACAATCAATAGTTTTTACTTGCTGTGACTGAAGCCGTGTTATTGGAGGATATGTTCCTAGCTACTGGTTGGTTGGTGTACCTATGCCTGGTAGTTTAACATTACTAGCTTTCAGCGCCGTGTATTGCCCTTGAAACATGTCCACGTCTCGATACTGTGACACAACAGTACTAGATGTCATATATTTGGCACCGTATAATACTTATGCTTGGCTAAAACATTAGTTAGTTGGGGTGTATTAAATAATTTGTTTGGAAGAACACAAACGTACATACATACATTTTGTTGCGCGCCGTAGTTTGCAATCACACCTCGATAATTATTTTGTAATTTATGTGACAGTTACCATTACAGCTATATTATTTTGTAAGAATATTTAATGATGGTTAGTTCCAGTACGAACAATCCCTGTGAAACATATTCTACAGAAAGCGAAACACGAAGACTTAATATTAGTTAAACACACCGGCTTAGATATGAGGCACAGTCCTCCGAGCACTTGCCTCAGTGGTTACAGCTACTGGTCTCTGAACCAAGGGTCCCGGGTCAGATTCCCAGCCGGGGAGGTCAATATTTAGTTACCACTCCAGGTTCAATACAGGGTGTACAACCACCTCGCCTAGCCGGCCTTGAAGGTCACCGTGGTTGTCCCCAGTGGTTGTAAACTTGTCTTCAAGCCCAACACCCAACTTCTCTCAGGACGTGTCAGTCACCAATGTTCAGTCTTCACCGAGAATGTTACTGAGCGATCATCAATGTGTGATGTCCCGGGTTACATTGTAGGGGCCACCACGTGTTTTTATTGACTCGGCTCAAAAGTCTATGCACAGACAAACTAATATTTATTTGTTCTAACCTAGTACTACCTTTGACATACAAAATAAAACAGCTAAATATCCTATGCTAGAACTAATGTTGTTTCAACAACAAAAATATTTATTTCGTAATATACAAATAATTTGGTTGTATGAAGATAAATGTGTATAACTCAAGTAAACCAATCTCAGTGTAAAGTGGTCAATATAATAGTAAGGCATTACAATTTATTACATTGCGATATTATTTACTTTTTGCTATAAAATATTGTAAAATTGACAAATTGCGGGTGTAAAATTAACAGTGTTAAATATTACATGTGCGAAATTACTTATTTATATGAATGTCATATTTTATTATATAAAAGTAACGAAATGAATTAATGGTGTTGACCTGCGATCCGCTATAGGATCGCTGCTATCACAGGAACTATCTCCTCCATGTCTGCTATAGTTGGTTCATGATACGTTGAACACTTTTCAAACCTTACTTACTCCTCTTTATTTTGCATAACTTGTAGTTTCTTCCAACTTGCTGTTGCACACAAACAAGCCTATAACCAGGGTGTATATATAGTACAGTAATCAGCAGTTGACGTCTTACATCACAATAAATTATATTTTCCAATTATTATTCTAGAACACAACGGTCTTCCAAACTATGCTCATTGTATCCCGAACCACTTACATTGTTTTATACTGTATCCGGCAAAAATTAAAACTTTAAATGGAAGACAAAGATGGCAGAAACGAAATGTAAGGACGTATTTGTACCAAAAAAACGTTTGAACTAGTTGAAAGATTGTGTTCACAGTTAAAGTTCCGTAGATAAAAACGCATGCGATCTCGTTAATGAAAAGCAGTATGTCGTGGAACACACTGAATGTTTATAAAGGATATTATACAATGTGAATATATCATATGTATACGCGTGTGCCACTATGCTGTGCTATATGCATGACGTATATAGTATCTGCAGCTGCGTCAACTCACCTGGAAGATACCGAAGTCATAACTGCCATTCTTGTTAGGACCGCCCACAGCTGAAGTGTTGAGGGCGCTCTCGTAGATTGCCAGACACACCCCTGTATACAAACAAACCATCATAGTTACTCTCACAAGGAATACTTGATAGGGCCGCAGTGGTCGAGTTGTCCTGCCTCTTGCCTCACACCTAGACTACTTGGGTTCTATCCCCGGTGGGTTCGTGCTCAGATTATCGCACGTGGGTAATGTGGCGAACGTTGCAGGTGGCCGGTGTTTTCTCGTGGGTTTCCAGTTTCCCTGCTTCTTTAATTCCGTCGCTGCTTCACACTCACCTCACCTCATCCACATTCCTCGGACCAGAAGGCGACAGGCATGTCTGGCTAGTCTAGTTGTGTGCCCAACCTTCATCCTGGCTTTCTCTCAGACACACTGTGTCCTGCCAGAAGACGGGAAATACGTCGTGGTTTACATTTTCTCTAGGGAAACGTTGTGAATTAGTTTGAGAGCATACTAGACTGCTAACATGTGTATGACATAAACAGCGGGAGAAATGTGAG
The DNA here is from genome assembly GCA_003012365.1 of Medauroidea extradentata. NCBI lineage: Eukaryota > Metazoa > Arthropoda > Insecta > Phasmatodea > Phasmatidae > Medauroidea > Medauroidea extradentata. The sequence goes on along the minus strand of PNEQ01020440.1, from coordinate 22,565 downwards.
CCAATAAGAAACTTGCAAGGAGACAATGACACAATCCTTGCATCATGGTGAGGTGATGCAGTGTAATATCAGACTGCGACCAAATCTCTGAAGACTAGAACAAACATGAAACTGTAGAATCTAGCCTTCAGGACTTTTAACATGCGAGATTATAGTGTCGTTGAATGCCGCTCGTTACAATTATTTCAGCGGAAACACTTTTGATTCTATCTTAGAAAGGTAGGGTGAGCCACAGGTAATTGTAGATTGTAATCTAAATGTTCGAAAGCAAATAATACTTGTAAGCGCGCGTAGTTATAACCTAACACTAAATGGTACAAGAACGTATCGCCAGAGTAAGCATGGTGGGAAGTAGTGTCTAGCTATGTTACTAATTGGCAGTTAAAAGTAAAATGTTACCATTGTTGACCTGAAGTTACATCAGCATCAGAGCTGCAATAAAGTCAACATCTGTACAGGCAACGCTATACAACCGAGGCAATCGGCTGATGACTGTGAATGCCACCCACCCAGATGTAACATGTTTTCCAACTGTGAGTTCGTGGAATTGTTTGTTCGATATTATTAAGTACAAGGAAACTTATTTTTATAACTAGACGAGAATATAACCAAATGTAATATCCCCATATTGAAGCGACTCCAAATATCTGGTTGCTAATACTAAGGTGTTTATTTCACTCTTACCTAACTTTATGCTTGCTCGCGTCTTTGTTGATAATTATAACTGGAAATATATTGTACAGTTTTCGTGACGTCATAGTATAAGAGGCTGTATGTAACTCAATGAAGCTTCCGTGAAAGTAAACATAAAATTAAATAAAAAAGAATGACAATTTACATGTTGCCACACAAGAATGCCAACAAAATATTGCAAGTTTGGGGCAACCAGATGATAAGAACCAAACATTTGTATCAGTTCCAGCAACAAAATATAAAATTGTCTCACGTGGACATAAAAGCAAATAATCTGGTTGGGCGAACCTTGGTTTGTTTACGTTTTCCCGGGACTGTCGCGACCCGCGAGTACTGTACGTAGATGCTATCACTTTGACGAGACAGTCTTGTTCCCATGAAACAACTGCTTAAATTATTGTAAATTATACGAGTAATTGCTAGTGAATGTACAACATCATGTATAGGCACCTATCCTCTATTAGTTATAAGGTGGCAGCATTGATAAGCATTGCCTGTGACTAGGTCAGCGTCAGGGGTTGGCTGCAATTACATTACTAGACACGCTCATTTAGCATTGCTTTCTGACTGCATGTTAGATTGCAAACTATTGTTCGCTCGCTCGATATCTTTACAACGTCGTGGCTACAGAATATGTAGGGAGACAGAATTGAAATACCCTGTAGGACGATAGGGAAAGTCAGCCACACATGGCAACAGAATGGCTTCGCTGGCCAGCAACATGGCTGTAACGTTTACCACCAATCAGCTGTCCTGTTAGCCGGCAACCAGGCCAATAGGAAACCTGCAGTGACATACAGGAACCAAACATACACGGGGCTGGTGTCAACAACCACGGGCAGCCAATAAGCAGTGCAGTTCACCCGTATCAAATAAGCCGCCACGCCACATCTGTATTACTGTCTAGTCTGTGGTCGTGGCTTGCAGCAAGGAGTGGTTACGGCCAACAACTACAACATGTACTGTAGACCGACCAATGGCTAGGGACAGGACGTTATCGCGAATAAAGTGTTGCATGACTTTGGCTCAGTGCCTTACGTACACACATGCTTCTTGGTGAGTGATTGGACGTTATAACTTCTAGCGTCTTGAGATTGTATCCGCAAATCACAGGCGTGTGACGTTGCAACAAACTATGTTATAATTAGCTCAGTACAAATACAACCAGCCAATAAACATAGGCCCACAATAGATGTGCGCGTGTGCACGATAGCACTGAAACTAACTCCGTCCCTACCAGTGACATAACTGAGCGTGTTCAAGGCTGTACAGGTCAAAGAATTCTAGACTATTCCTAAATAGCAACGTGGATTTTGCTTCCGTATGTATATGTGTGCATATGTATATATATATATATATATATATATATATATATATATATATATATATATATATATATATATATATATATATATATATATAACGGATGCGCCAGGAAATAATTACACATGTATATCGCAATACCTAAGTTCAAACACATTTAGTTGGTATGTTGAGAGGCTTATGCCTGTGCAGTGCAGTGTTATATAAGACTGGAACCTTGAAACAAACACAAGCCAGCAACAGTCACGTCGAGGCCAGCTTATTATCCTCTAACCACCTCGAGCAAGTGACGTAACTGCGCACTCTCCGCCCTATAAGAAAGTGGAGTCTAGCCTATCATCACGTTATTATTATTATTATTATTATTATTATTAATATTCCCGGATTATTACAATGGACACCTCAGACTTCACAATGTTGCCAAGATGCAGGAGGCTGATGAAGAATGGCTCGGCTTGTGAGGCGCTTGACGGAACATTTTATTGTTTTAAATGTTTTTATATTTGTACGAAATATGTTTTTTTGTAGAAATACATTGTGACATTTTACTGCAATAAAACACTAAGCGAACACCAAGTCTCCAGCATGGTCCTGGGTCGCGACGAGAAATCGCATTGCTTTAAAATTGTTTGGCTTTGTATTAAATATGCTTTGTTTAGTAAATAAACACTGTGTCTATCTTTTTCTGTAATGAAAATTATTTAGCTTTCATAGTTTTTATAATGGCATGAAAAAGTCCAAATTTGCTTAAAACGGGGTTTTATGCTTCGAGGGAAAACCAGCTGACTTAACGAACAGTGAAATATTCGCACTGAATACAAGGCTTTACGCTACCGTGTCTCCTACATAAAAAAACATTTTATTTTTATTTTTAAACACTTCTTGAATTTTTAAAATTATAATTTCAAATTCCAGCGTTTTTTTAATACAAAAATGTTAACTTTTTTTTTGTTATGTATAGGAGACGTTGTAGCTAACAAAATTGTTATTCCGTGTGAATTTTGTCAATTCGGTAAGTCAGTTAGATTTCCTTTGTAGTATAAACCCGTTTTATGCGAATTTAGACTTTGTCATACCATTATAAAAAATTACGAAAGCTAAAAATGTTCATTACAGAAAAAGATAGCCACAGTGTATGTCTTCAAAACAAAGCACATTTCATACAAATACAAACAATTTTAAAGCAATGCAATTGTTCTACCAAGCACGACCTTAACGACGCAGGCACGTCGTGACCCAGGACCAGCTGGAGACTTGGTGTTTGCTGAGAGGTGCCCCTGGGGGGGGGGGGGCAATGAAGCCCATGTCAGTGTGGTGAGCTACTACTGAACTGTTCGTATTGTTCCCACCAACATCGCTGCTACTCCAGTCTTCGTCCTCCGTGGTAAGCATCGCTCTCTCGCGGGATTTGCCTCGCCTATTAGCAACGAAGGTGTGCAGCTCTGAAAGGCGGGTGTGTTCATGTGGAAGGGATGACAGATATCATCTGCTATAGAGCGCATCACATGGGTGAAGGATATGCTGTGGTGTTGTTGGGAGTGTTTTAATACCAGCTCGTGGACCAACTGTCGGGGCGTCGATGCGGCAGGCTGAGTGATTTGTAAGAACATTGGCACGCAATTGGAAGCAGTCTGTCAGCGAAGGTTGGCGAGGGACCGAGGTGCTAAAAAAGCGAAGTGTGCGAACCGCCTATTAATCAACCATTATTTACGTCTCGACAAATGTGTCTAACTCTATTGAATGCTAATTCAATACTTGGTGCATAATGTATTGCTAGAAATAGTCCTGCTAAGATTTGTATTATTAAACAAATCCCTACTAATGACCCAAAATTTCTTCAAGTTGAAATATTAATTGGTGTTGGTAAATCTACTAAGGAATTATTTATAATTTTAATTAATGGGTGGTGTTTTCGTAATGGTAAATTCATTAGTTAAAATGTTATTCGTAAAGGTCATTTTTTTGAATCTGTGATTTTGAATACAGTAATTATTGTAAATAATAAATATGATGCTAATATAATTACTGATAAATTGATTGGATTGTTATATATTTTGATTAATATATTTGTGTTGATTTCTGTTATTATTATATCATTGTTTATTGTAATTGATTTTTCTTTTACAATTATTATGACTATAATAGTTGTAATTATAATTAGAATTATTTTGGTTGATATAGAAAATATTATATTTGGTATTAGACTTGTTATATAAATAAATAATACTATTATACCTCCTACATATATTAAAAATAAAATATATGAGAATCAAAATGTTTTGAATATAAACCCTGTTATTATTGAGATTAGTGTTGTTTGTATAATAAGTGGAGAGCTGTGTGCGTGGGAGACTGAAATGCTTCGGAATTAGGACGTCGAGGCGGCTAAGCCCTTGTCAGGGCCCTGCATGGCTAGCAGCGATAGCTTCCGGATGGCTTAAAACCAGCCCGAAGATTTTGGAGCTATTACAGGGAGTGGTGCACCTTCCTCCACGCTGACTTGAAAGGTATAGCTGCTGTCATGGAAGAAGGAAAGACGAGTCACTCAACCTAGGATGGCGTCAGGTCATGGCCGACAAACCGAGGTATCTCCTGTTGCTGACACTGCAGAGCTTGGGAGAGTGGACTATGGCCGCTAGGAGCGTCACTGGAGAAGCTTAGAGTGTTCCAAGGCTGGCAGTATGAGACCTGACTATACACTTTGATCAGGTCACAGTTGTGTTGTTGAGACCTAGGTGCATAGCTGAGAACTAGCTCCTTGCCTCTTACATGTTACTGGCTGAGAGGTAAACCTGCATTTACCAGTCAAATGTTCCACAGACAACTAAGAGTTCTGTGCAGTCACTGCTTGCCCTAGAACAATTCATGCTTCGCCGCTGAGGAGCGTTCAGACTCCTGGATCGAAGCTATCTGAGCAGCGCCCTCTTCTCATTGGCTGTGGCCGTCAGCCTATGAGAACCTATAAACTATTATTCTTAACTAAATATCCTACTTTCTCCATGTCCTAACATTAATTATTGTGGTTTATTGCCTGCGCGCCCTGTCGCACAGCTTTGTCCAGTACCCTACTCTATTTGTACTGGTTTTTCTGTGCTCTTATCTATCTCTTGCTCTCTTCGGGGGAGAGTGCATGGCCACAATCGCAGCCATGCCTCCAGACAACCCTGCTCAGCCCATGAGGCTCGCGACCTCCTAATACCTTGCATGTCACCTAAGGCGTATAAGCTCTACCTTGAGGCGCACGCAATCCCTCCTTGCGTTATAATTAGCTACTAATGCATGCCGGAGTACCAATAGACTGAGATGGGGTACACGTTGGGTTCACCAGACAAAAAAAAATAACTCGCTGCTAGACCCATCCAAGGAATGTGATCAGCCGACCCAAAGTAAGGTGTGTTACATTGTAGTAATGTTGGTACTTACAGTCTGGCAGTAGTCCCCTGGCAATGTTGTGTCTCTGCAGGTTGTCCACCAGCTGGCAGCGAGACAGTCTGTGTCCCTGGCACACCACTGTCAGGGCTACCAACACTACTAGCACTGTACACCCAGCCATCTGCCTGCGCTACTGAGCGCCGAGTGTCGGCAATCCTCTATCGCCACCTGACGAGCCTCAGGCAGGTTATTCCCCCTGATATAGGTCGTTCAAGGTAAACCGAGCACTTGTCAAGTTCTGGCTAAGTATTCCCTTTCAGCTAGTTCGTATCTTTCCTCAGCTCATTAGTTTAAATATAGCTATTTAAGTGTTATACACAATGTATGCATATAGTCTCTGCGTCACAACTATATGCATTTATACTTTAAATGTGTGCCGGAAGAGCTATAATAAGTGCTGACTTGACCGTGAAAAGCCTGTACACATCCTGCGTATCGCTCTGACGTCACAGGTCGACTGAGGTCGTCCAGTTTTCCTCCCCCCTCCCCCTTCCCCCCCGCTACATATACCATGGTAAAACCAGATAACTAGTATACTCGCCAGCTTATTAGAGTGCCGAAGTGAATGTGTAATAGTGTTATGACGTAGGTCATTCATTGTGACGTAGTTGGCGGGAGAATCGACATTCAACCCTCAATGTACTTGTTGTAGGAGACAGCAGATAGTCATGCAGAGTGCAGCACAGGAATGTCGCAGTTGAGAGATAAGACTACGTAAATGACACGCAAACAAGCAGTTTTAAGTTGTAATTTGTCTCCACGAGTCTCTATATATCATATCTGAATTAGGAAAAAAGGGGGGGGGGGGTTGAAAAGTATCCATTCTGAATGGTTACCATTCCAAATATTTTACATCTTACCTTGCGCAGAAAATGCCTGTAAGGTAACCATTTCGGTTTTATACGCAAAATTTTAAGTTTATTTTAACATGAAAAGTATCCACTGTCTGATAGGTAACAATTACTGATTTTAGCACAAATATAGACACCTAAAAAAAACCCATCAGACATGCCCACAGTATGAATGGTTATCTTTCCTACTTTTATTGGTAGCAGAATATTTAATGCAATATGGTCAATGAATTGTAATGGTAATATTAGGCTTGTTTCGATGGTGCAGTTGTACATAATTAGTACTATATTATTAAATTCCTCAAAAAATATTTATTACTAACTTAATCCTATTTAAATGTTGGTAATTGATATAAAAATGCCTCTAGCTGTTATAGCATTATTAAATAATTAAATAAATATAAATTCTCTCTCTCTCTCTCTCTCTCTATATATATATATATATATGTATATATACATATATATGTGTGTGTGTGTGTCTAACGTACGCATCTTATACCATTCATCTGATTGCGAGGAAACTTTGGTGAGCATTCGTGCGTGAAAACGCATCAGCTTCTGCCATTAAAAAAAAAGGGGGGGGGGAGCAAAATGGTGTGGCCTAAAGATCGAAATGTATACCAAAATATTGCGGAAAAGCATTTCTTTAGTACTGCGTGTGTAAAAACCTAAGTTTGCTTATTAATGTGTTACCAGACCTACCTTAATTTGCTTCACTTACTCGTTATTATAAGAAGCTGTTGAAACATAGCTCACAGTTCGAGCGTGGCGCGCGAATAGACTATTGGCAATTTTCCTGACGATGTTTTCCGAATGTAATTATTTTCATTTCTTAAAGGGAGCAGATTTCGTTTAAAAAAACCTATCACATAAGTTTGTTGAACATTCCGTTTTTACTATGTAGCCAAATTTTTTCAAGAAAAACACAAGTATACAATTTTGGGTAAAATATGTTTTTAAAATATTAAAGTCGATTATTACTCAAAATTGTAATTCTTTTTTCTTTGGAAAAAAAATCAGGCTACATAATTAAAACTGAAAGTAACCGTTTTACGACATATGCTCTCATTTAAATTTTGGAAATATTGTTAAAAACTGCATTGTAAATAAGGATGCGTGGCCGTACAAGTTCGGCCCTATCTGATGACTCGTTTCCACCACAGTTCAACATACACGTCAATCCAAACTGTATCTATTATATTGGAATAGCTGTTTATGTAGTGTTTGCTAGCAGGAAATGTTACCATCAGATGTCAGCCACTTCGCATTACTACGATGACGTGAATGTGAACAGCTTAGTAGCTAGCAGCTGACAGGACAACATCCGTGTTTCAGCATCCAGCACTAATATGACCCTCACCAGATACAGTAGCTAACATAGACGTTGAGACAGTCTACAAGTTTCTTGTGCCTGTGTGCGTGTCGGGAATGTGTACGACTTATGGGGCATTGATCCCTACCACCTTGCATTTATCTGTTCCTTCTCGATAACTTCTGTTCCAGTCGATGCATCAACATTTTTGTCACGACAAAGCATAGATGCAAACTTAATCGATTTTCTGTCATTGCTGGAACCATAATATATTCATTATTTTGCAACAAGAAACAGCTGAAAAAAAAAATTGCTTTATTTACGGGAGCGACTACAGAGGCCGCAACATTTACAGAAACAATGGCATGTGGATTCCAAAAAGTGAATGAAACAATAAACTATGTCTTGTCAGCGTGGAAAAAGTAAAACAATGTGTCTATTCCCTGATTTATAAGAAAAACTGTAAAACTGATCTGACAGGGATCAATTCCCCCACCGTGGGGCGTCGCAAGCAAAGATAGTTCGTTTAGAAACACTTGTCTAAAACATATCGTTGGTGACATGCAGTTGCGTATACCACGTAAGACCTTAAATACTAAACGTCTGACCATTATTGATGTACTCAGTCAAATGTTTTTTCTTATTTATGATTTTCGCCTTTTCTTGTCCTCAGGTAATGAATATATCAACAACAGTGACTAATACCGGAAGCATTTGTATTACGATATATGGCTATTATTTTTTTTTCTTTTCCAGTGACAATATTGTTATGATTTATAATTGTAAAATGCAACACAACCGTATATCCAGCAGTCGAGAGTGAGATATGCCTTAGAAATATTATTCGTTGAACTTTATATGTGTGTGCGTCGATTGAAGATATTTGTGTATTCTTTAAAGCTTATATTCTAGCAACCGTAGTGGCAATAAGATAGGCGTTTTCGCCATCCTCTTTTGTTACTGCAATCTTGGTGCAGAATGTTAGACAAGGTAAATGCGAGTAGTCTTACAGCATACCACACACCTCCAACTATAATACTATGCAGTACAATGGTCGTGTCATTGCTAAATGTCTCATAGAGGTCAGTTGTCGACCAGAAGACTATATGCTAGATGAGCGACTTGTGCCTAGAGGCTAGGACGAGTTCTGTGCCGTCCCTCAGACCTTGGAGGTGCGAGATATACTCGTCCAGAACAAGGGATTGTCGAGGGTCAAGAGAACAGCGATCCTCCCATCGCAACAAGCTCAACTAGTGTGCAAGCAAGATGTGAGCATTTACATGTGTGTACATGCAGTTTGTTGGCTGCAAATATGTAGGCCAGGGTGACTTTCTAGTTCCAATGTGCCTTCCGTCAGCTACACGGCGATAAGATGGTGGCCTGGGAGGAATGCTGAAGCAGTAAGGTCGACATAGCACGCCTCACTCTAGCCTCTAGACACAAGTCACTCAGCTGTCTTCACGCTGATAACCAGCCTCCACGAGACATTCAGTGCTGGCCCTGTCAGTTCATGACGCAGTATGGATGACTATGTGTATTGCACACGCTAATATAGTTGAGAATACTCTGCGACAGTATTTTCATACTTAGAAATGACCGCAAAACGATAATATTCGCCTTCTTGGCAGCTAGAATATAAGCTGTAGTGTGAAGTGGTGAGCTTGAAGTGGATATACAAACATGTAAGATCTTGTATGGTATTCCTAAGAAGACATAACTCATGCGCTCTGAGCACTTTTATAACGGCCGCAGCTGTACACGTCACTCGCCGGTCTGGTCGGGCGGCCACCCTAATATGTAACGTATCTCGTTAGTTCACTGTAAACAAAGGTCATCTGAAGAACGCCTTTAATGCTCTGCTCTCTAGTTTATACTTTTTTGGCGATATTAAATTTTTACGCCTAAACGAGGCCAGACACAACAAAGCTGTCGGGCAGTTTTATTTCAAATCGTCTTCTCCATGTTGCTTGATTTTTTCAAGGCAGTAAATTATATGGTTTTACGTAATTATGTAATCAGCGAAGTTATGGTTAATTGACTTTTCAGTCGAAACCTTACAATGTATTTGTTTTGAAAAATTAGCTTTCACGGCAAAAGCCATTTTAAACAAAACTGCCAGACAAATTTTTATATATGCTCTCATTTGAGTTAAGTATTAATAATAATAATAGCAAAAACAGTATAAACAAAAGGGCCTTGCCTTAAGCTAAGTATTACAGCATTCTACTGGAATCATAGGAAACAGAAATCAGGACAACCTGGCAAGTACTCGAACCCGTGCCCTCATAAAACAACCCCAGTGTTTTAGCACTGCGCCAACTCACTAGGCACGTGTTTCCTTCGACATACGACATTGCAATAATTACGTGTGTGAGACTGCCTGATAAACACGCACACTGCTAACCAACGTCTGCTCGCCTAGCAACTTGCATATGTCTATAGTACTTACAGTCTGGCAGTAGTCCTCTAGATATGTTGTGTCTCTGCAGGTTGTCCACCAGCTGACAGCGAGACAGCCTGTGTCCCTGGCACACCACTGTCAGGGCTACCAACACTACTAGCACTGTACACCCAGCCATCTGCCTGCGCTACTGAGTCAGTATAGTACAAGTGGTGTCTGGACGTCTCAGTTATATCAGGCCGCATGATTCGACAACTTTCGTCGCTCTACTCCACGTACCGTGACGAGGTTCTTCCCCAGATAACTCCCGCCTCCCTCTCTCATCATTGGTCCACACCAGAGATCTGACTATTTCTCAATATTTCTGAGTCACTACCCGAACAAGACAAAACAAACAACTCTAGAGTGTCATAACATTATCACCGCAATATAAACGTACTAACAGCCACGCTCTCCTATATTAACATAATCAATCGTATTATCTCATGTAGAAATGCCTAATCAGCGGACCTAGGAATTTTTCCTCTATCCGAACTGTTTGTTGGATTCAGTATACTGCCTGAACTGATAGTTGGATTTTAGGTAGAATATCTACCCTGTCCAGTCTACTGTCTGAATTGCTTGTTTGAACTGGCATAGACGATCTATCCTAATCAGTCTACAGTCCTGAACAGTTTTTGGGACTGAGGTAGAAACACTATCCTGACTAGTCAACTACCTAAACTGATAGTTGAATTTGAGGTAGAACATCTAACCTGACCAATCCACTATCTGAAAAGATTGGCGGACTGAAGTAGAAGATCTACCGTCACAAGTCTACTACCTAAACCGTTTGTTTGGATTAGAGTACAAGATGTACCCTGACTAGTCTACTACCCGAACTGTTTGTTGGGACTGAGGTTGAAGATCTACCCCTGACCAGTCTACTACCTGAAATGTTGGTCAGGACTGAGGTTAAAGATCTACCCAGACCAGTCTGCTATCTGAACTATTTGTTGGGTATGAGGTAGGCAATGATTCTTAATAGTCATCTACTAGTAATGTTTGATGGGAATAATGTAGTTGATCTACCCTGACCAGTACACTACCTGAACTGTTTGTTGCGACTGAAGTAGAAGATCTATCCTGTCCAGTTTACTACCTGAATTGTTTGTTGGGACTAAGGTAGAAGATCTACAACTGACCAGTCTACTACCTGAACTGTTTGTCAGGACTGAGGTTTAAGATCTACCCTGACCAGTCTACTACCTGAACTGTTTGTTAGAACCGATGTAGATAATCTTCTCTGACCAGTCTACTACTTGAACTGTTTGTTAGGATTGTACACCTGACCAGTTTACTACTTGAACTGTTTGTTGGGACTGAGGTTGAAGATATACAACGGACCAGTCTATTACCTGAACTGTTGGTCAGAACTGAGGTTGAAGATATACCCTGACCAGTCTACTATCTGAACTGTTGGTCTCAGAAATGAGGTTGAATATACCGACCTGTCCAGTCGACTATCTGAACTGTTTGTTAGAACTGATTTAGATGATCTACCCTGACCAGTCTACTACCTGAACTATGAGTTAGGACTGATGTAGAAGATCTACCCTGACTAGTCTACTCTCTGAACTGTTTGTTGGGACTTATGTTGAAGGTCTACCCTGACGAATCTACTCTCTGAACTATTTGTTGCGACTGAAGTAGAAAATCTAACTTTACCAGTCCAGTACCTGAACTGTTTGTTGGGATTGACGTAGATGATCTGCCCTGAGCAGTCCACTAAGCTGGAGAAATGACAGTCTCCTGCCTGCTGTGTTGTTCAGTCAGCCTAGGTGACACCACCCAGTGTACTGATATGTATAGCTGGTTGCTTGTATAGTAGGCTGTACATACAGTAAACCTGAGACAGTACAGCATGTGTATCTTCAATACCTGCTACGTAGGTTTTATCATGTTCTCTACACGTTGTCAGTACAGCTTATCTAAGTGACTGTAATGTGGCGTTGTTGGGCAATAGTCTTTATTCAAGTAGAACTTAATTGGTTTCAGGACGTACGCCATTGCCCATGTTTTGCTGATCAAACTTGTGTTGAGTCACGAAGTACAAAAATAATAGAAATACAAACATAAAACACACACAAAAGGAAATAAGCAATCCCAGAGGAATTCTGTCAGTTATTTTATTAGACAGCGAGAGACACATCTGGTCGGAACACCAAGATGCGAGGAGGAAAATAGGGGGTTTATATAACCTGGATGGCCTCTAACCTGCTCGGCCAATGGTGGCAAACCATGTGTGATTGGCTGGCTCTCAGCGCTCTCTGATTGGCTGAGAACCTTGTAGTAATGTTGGCTGGTGTTCTACAGAGACTATTAAACACATATATCTGTTTATTTATTTATTTTTCCCTAACATGGTTTCTTTTTTGTTAAAGGCAACCACTTACTTTTCAGTTCAATTCTCTGTTGGCTTGTGATGGTTTTGTTAGTTGTCATATTAGCAGATTCTTTTATTTTTCGTTTGATTCTGTCTTTCTCCTGACTTATTGGGGTAGCTGAGTCCAGAGTATTTGGTGGCTATTTACCCATGCGTGTTTGGCATTTCTAGATTTCTGTATTTCACCCTTTTGCGTGTTGTTCTTGTGTACTTTGACGCGAGTGGATAATGTTCTGCCAGTTTCTCCTATGTATAGAGAGCCACATTCGCACGGTATTTGGTAAATGCATTCGTGAGTCTATTGTTTATCTACTGTGGGTTTTACTTTAGTGAAAGTGTTTTTTAATGTGGTGCTGGAACGAAATGTTGTTCGTATGTGTTAATTGTTGTCTAGTCTTTTATGTATTCAGAGAGTCCACGGACGTATGGAATAATCAGAGTTCCAGAAGGTGGTTTGTCTGCGGTGACTTCGCACTTTGGTGAATTTGATTCTCTTGACTGCTTCTCAATGGTCATTCTGGAATATTTGTTGGCCATGAATTATTTACTTAGATGACAGTGTTCCACAATTAATGTTTTCCTGTCTGAGCAGATCATTTCTACTAGGTTGGCTAGGGTGCGAACAATGCCCGACTTTGTACTTGTTGGAGGGTTAGATTCAAAATGCAGGTTTTGACCTGTATGCGTCGGTTTCCTGTACACTTTAGTTCTGAGTCTGTGGTTTTCTTTGGAGACTAGGGTGTCTACTGTTGGATTCGATTTCATGTGTGAACTGTATTAATTGTCTTTAATCAACCTACAAAAATATAATAGTTGATTTTAAGTTTCCAAGAAATATTGTAAGTAGCAAAAAATTGGACAAACATAGAATATTGATTTGTCGATAAAAGTAATATAAATTTCTTGGAAGCTTTAAGTACGCTTTGACTTATGAGTGGAAGAATGTTATATGCATGAATTTTAAAGCTGAGATGATAGAGATGATTATCTTAATCTGAATACAAAGTTATTCATTTATTGTTAAGAACACAGTTACTTCGCGACTTAATGAGCACATATCTTAATTTATACTTCTACTAGCAGTCCCCCGCGGCTTTGCTCGCGAGTATTATTCGTAACTGATAATATTTACTTTAATTGGAAAACCTCTTTGTACACAAGATTGGTACTTCAGTCATCAAGTGTTAGGATGTCCAAGCGACTAGTTGAACTAATTCTGCAGCAGGATAAGTAGCTATAGCTGTCCACGCGAAAAGCAGTCTTAAGTTTGTCCCTGCCACTAACAGCGACTTCGCCTGGGCCTTATTTATAGCCCTGTCAATTTGAAGTTGTGGGTTAGTTACAGACACCTAAGGTAAGAGGTTAATCGAATGAAAAAACATCTGATTTACCCTGTGCACAACCATTGGTGACAGTGCCCTCAATCATATATTTTCAAAATATTCAATTAATCTTTATTGCCATTACAAAGTTTCAGTGGGTAAAGGTTTCGCGGAAACGTATTTGGTGCCCCAAACTTGAGATTAGGGAGATGATATACGTCAGCTTACTGCTAAAAGTGACCAAGTCGAGATAAAATTAAAAAATTCTAGGAATAATGCATATGTTGTTCACGGACAATTTCCCAAGTTTAAAGTCTATTCGTCGTTTCCTACTGTTGTGTCACAGTATAGTAACTTACCACATTTTTGTTAATTTCTACAATTTAATAGTGTTTTAAAACAAAATAACATTTATGACTGAATCACTTTTGGCAGTATACCGACGATATGTCAGCTGATGTTGTAGAGGAACCGAAGTGGAAAGCGAACTGCCATTTTACCCCTTTTAAACGACTGCATGTAAATTGCACTAATTCGATCTGCCTTGTAGTTTTTGAGTGTGAGAATTGAACGTTCGCACGCAGCTTTTAACGGAATTCGAGCCCAGAACCTCCCGGAATTTAGACCTGAGTAACAAACAACTGCGTCACGTAATGTTGAAATAATTCACGAAAATAAAATTTAATTTCAAAAAAATAAAATGTCTGTGTCCTGGGCTCATAGAGGTTGTACAACACCACGTCTCGATAGGTTACTGTAGTGAAACTCCTGTGCAGGTTGTTTCTCGCTGCTCGTTCCCGCTTTTTGGATCGTCTGCCTTGAATATTGACCAACTTAGTTTTATTCTTAATAATCACGTTATCTTATAAAGTAAAAAAATACATATAACTTTTTAAATACTTACGTAAGCATCACTCTGACGCAAACAACACCCTCAATATCGCTACTGGTTAGATAGATATCGCGGGTTGATGGAAAACAAATTTTGTGCTTTTTCACCCTTTTGAGTGTCGAATTTCGAAATAGTTTATATTTACGTCTTAGACATTTGTATAAGTATCCAACTGAAGTGTAAATCACATCGCTAGCCCGTTCAGTCGAATCAAAATCTATCAATCACTAAAAAAACACATATCACCCCTGCACAGTATTGAGAAATCGAATTTCGAAAAATCTGAAAACAGTTTTGCGATAATTTCTATAATCATCATCCTGAAGCAAAAATTAATTATATATCTCGACGGGTTCGATAGATATCGAGGATTTATCTAAAACTCATTCAAGGTCTTTCACCACCTACGATAGTTAATTTCGAAAAACCCTTGAATCACGTTTTAGAATACTTTATTGGTGTCTCGTGGACGTGAAAAATAGAACATTAGCCCGCTGGATTCAAGATATATCGACGATTAATTGAAAACACTTTTCACCACTTTTCACCTCCTTAGGTGACGAATTTAAAAAATTTCTGAAATTGCTTTGCAGGTATTTGAGTAAGCATCAATCTGAAACAAAAATCACGTCGCTATATAAAAATCTATGGGATCGATATATATCGATTGTGAATCGAAAACATATTTTACCCCTTTTTTAACTGGTTTAGGGCCGAATTCGGAAAATATATTTTAATGGTACTATGGATAATTACAAAAGCATCAATTTAAAGCAAAGAGCACTTCGATATCTCGATTGGTTCGCTAGATATGGAGGGATAATCGAAAACACATTTCACGTGTTTTCATTCCCGTAATTAAAGAATTTCGAAACGTCTTGGAGTCCTGTCATAGAGATTTGTATACGTAACAAATTGAAGTAAAAATCACAACGATAGCCAATTGTGTTTCAAAGATACAGACGATTCATAAAAAACACATTTTGCCCCTTTTTACTGCTTGGGGGGGTCGAATTTCAAAAAATCCTAAAACTACTTTTTGGACATTTACGTAAGCAATATTTTGAAGTGAATACCAGCTCTTTATACCGAAGGATAGATAGATATCAATAGTTAATCGGAAACACATTTAAGTTTTTTTCACCTTCTTAAATGTTGAATTTCGAAAAATCCTTAAATTGTCCAATTTGCATTTTTACGAGTGTCCTATTAAAGGTAAAAATCACGATGATAGGTGTTCGGGTTCGAACTCGATAATCAGCCGAAACTATAGAAAGTTACGTTTTGAAGAAATTAAGCAACATAGTACAAACAATTAACAACATTTCTATTTAACGGTTTTGTGATGTCTGTTTCCTTTCAAGATTTAAAAATTAAACTCGTAAAACCAGCACAAATAGGGATCCGTGACCTTAAGTTGTTACCGCTTTCGCAGTTGGCCCTACATTTATTAGATACCTCCTAGAGAGCATCGACCCAATATTAAAGAAGCACCTACGCGCGATATAGCTATGTCAGAGAGCAGCCAATGAGAAGCTGTCGTCTGGTTCAGTTAACATATATTGTTGGAGACTAGCCTACATGACAGTAAACACACGCATATTTACTGTCTGACTATGACAAGTGAAGCACACATCTTCAGACACTGAGGCCGAGGTTTAACCTACTGCAGGTTGCAAAGTAAACATGTTTTCTTATGGGAGAGCTTGGCACAGGGAACATTTCTGCCGCTAGTTTCACTAGTGTCGCTAAGGGACCAGAAATATACGAAACTACACGAAACTGTAGTAAAATTTAATTTTGTTATGCTTGTAGATAATAGAAGTCATTTAACTTAATTTAAAATTGAAAATAAACCAATTTCGCGTTTTAAATGATCAATAAGATAAGTTAACATTCAGGAAATCTCTGTGATTGGTCAGTTTGCGTGTGTTACCGACACCAGCGCTCAAGCGGCAGAAATTGTCCCTGTTGTGGTAGAATTAACCTAACTGCTCCACTGACATACCTGCACGTAACTGGTGAGCTTATTGGGGCAGACAGCTGAGGATCGAGCGTACAGTCTTGCAACATAGCCTACACGTCATCAATGTACAGTATTACTAGGAATGATGGTTTATCGGTTGGGTTTCAACACACGTTCAGCTTACCAGAACATTACTGGCTTTACCTGGTACATGGAGCTGTTACCCTATTTGACTGAGCCAATAACAATACCGCTATTGTAATATGTGATGCTTGTTATTGGTCTGCAGACAGCTACGTTATGTCAGAAATAGGCTATATCACCGAACCGTATATGTTGCAAGAAACTAGTGTTTTCAAGGGTATGTTGTCACAAAACATTTTCGCGATACACCTTCCCTTCGTCTCTAAGAAGTACCGTCCGCAGAAGGTCAGCACAACACCACTCCTCGCGGAGTCGCCGTGTGTGAGATTCCTGCTGGACGATACCACTGGTCGGCGGGTTTTCTCATTGATCTCCCATTTCCCTCTGCCCCTTCGTTCCCATACTCACATCACGTCACCCCTGACCAGTGCTGAAGAGCCAGATGTTAAGTGCTGACAGTTCAATTCATCAGAGCAGTTGTAAGTGTGCGGATGTTGTACTCACAGTCTGGTAGAAGGCCATAGGCTATACCATCGTCGTACAGTTGCTCAGCCAGCTGACATCGTGTGATAGTGTGTCCTCGTGATGTCGTCACAAGCAGCACCAGTAGCACCACCACTGGCCTCATCTTGCCTGCGTCTTCCCACACCTCGTGGTTCGCCCAGTTTATAATCCTCTCCTCGTCTTATCATCTGGCCAAACACTTCACCCGATTAGGTTCTGCACTCTGCGTTCTTTAACTTCCCCTCCCTCCTCCCCTCTACATTTCCCAGACCTGGGAGTGGACTGATTGATGTCTTTGTGACGTCGACATAGACAGGAAAGTTGTTGCAACCAGTGACATGTCAGGACTCCGTATCTTCGTCCAACACTTGTAATGGACGTCTTCCTCGGCCATTCACACGTAGTTACACTCAGTAAGTACGCAAGTACATACTTCCCTGCAGTGTACGAGTCTCGGCAAGTTGTTCAACATCATCCTCACCCTAGCAGTTTCACGACAGTCACTTGTTTGTACGTTGAGCTGGTGTGCATGTGAGTTACTATCTCGCGCTGAATGGTAACAGACAGTAGACTTGTGTGAACATTCACAGACTATTGTGCTACCTGGACATATAGTCACTGACTGCAGTAGCAACCAATACGGCAGTAAGATAAGACAAGAGTGTATATAGAACTGTGCAGTCCAGCCGGCTGGTACTTCAACCCTCCGAACTTATTCCTTTTGTATAACATTCCTAAAATAATACTTCTTAGACATTCCTGCGTAAAATACGTTCACTTTCTCTACAATTAGTGCTAGGTTGTTTTTTACCCGAACACATCGTTAGAACTAAGAGAATGTATTTACGAAGTTGTTATTGTTATTAAATATTCTTTCACTTGCGAAAATATTCAGTTGCAAACAAGTCTTGAGTACTCATATTCAGATTTCCTTGGATACTGGCTACTGTGTCTTTGTGAAAAGACGTCTGCTAGTCGACTACTGTAACCAGAGTGGAGAGGACGCGACAAATTAAACTAAAACTTGTCGCTTTAATTTTGGTCAACAAATTTTCGGAAGTCGTTGCACAAGTACTGAAGAAAGGACAATTCTAGGAATATTAATTTCCCAACTTCAGAAACGAAACATGAATTTCTGAAGCATCAGACGTCAAGTGTTGGTCTTATTATTTTTGATATTTTGCCCAGCAATACAACACGCCCGTCTGATATTTCTAACGTCTTAGAATATTCCTGCTGAAGTACGAGTGTGGAGACCTGCGTGTTTTTCTACCTCTGCGACAAAGTGTTGTACGCAAAGAGCGGTGTATGTAGTACGATAAAAATATGGTAATTTTATCTCACACAAAGAAGTATCAGACTTCAAATGATGTAATGTTGCAGACATTGTGTGAATTGTTACGGTTTGCGAATGCCAGACTTCAATGTTCCATTTACAAAAAATTTTAAAACATGATAAACAAGTGTTAACGTAAATATATTAGTCATAAAATGAATGTAGAATAAGTTGGCCCAGTACCATATCATCGGTATTATTTGTATTTACAATTATTTTGAAATTTTTAATATTTCATAATATCCATGTCTCTATAATGTCCGAATTGAAAAAATTCTCGTGTTTCTATATGACAATTTACCATCCAAAATCCTCTTCGAGAGAGGTTTTCGGATAGTAAAATTATTTACAAATCGAAAGTCGAGTATTTTTTTAATTCTGTTACTATAGAGACCTGGAAATTACCACATTAAAAATTATAAAAATTAAGTTTTCTCTTTTTGTAGATTTAGTGGTTTCAAGCCCTTATTTTCCTAAAAACAATTTTTAATATTTTGCTGGAAAACAAATCACATTACTGTCTAGTGTTGTATAAACAGACGATCACTAACAATATATCCACCCGGGAATTACATGACATCGACAATTGAGTATTCCAGTCAACCGCTCCACGTCTTACCTTTCCCAACCCTTGAACGTGTTTCAAGCAATAGAGTGCAGTCAATTCCCGTTTATCCTCACTAACTGATGTCTCGGATAATACACGTTTACCTTTCCTTACATCTGAGTAGAAAGAAAAAAGGTAAAATTCATTCCTACAATAAACTGCAGCAACTTAATACAGTAGGCGATTATTCGCATTAATGATTAGGGGGCATTCGCTTATAATCTAAACATACAAATAAATTTTTTTTGGATATTTTAACTATCCAACGAATAAACCCCGTTAATCCACTCACGTGCGAACCGCGAAACAATCACGTGAATCCATTCATGCGCGGAGCTGGAAAAGGCCTGAATATTATTCAAGTCTTTAAATACTATTGCAGGCATTACACGTAATTGGACATTATCCTAGTAAACACAGTATGTATTTACAAATAACCAAAGAATTTGTTCAAAAAAATTTTATAACTTTTTTCAACTACTTAAAGTAAAATATTTTGCGCGTATGATTAGCACACGGATAATCTGGAGTCTACTGTACTTTGTTGGCCGCTAACAAATAACAAAACTAACTGCGTACAACGTGTCCCTGTTTTACAATGAAGGACAAACACAAAGTATATAAAATGAAACGCTTAACTATCTTAATTTTAGACGTTATTTAGATATTTTATAGTTTCCTGGATGTTTTAAAATAAGATTTTGGCCATAGTTTGCCACTGCTGCAATATAACATCAACATTTTCACCAAAATTTAAGAATGGACTTTGCTTGTGAAATCGTTGGTATTGTGTCTACAGATACTTGTGTTACCTAGGGATATCAGAGAAAACAAGGGAGTGTAGTAAGTCAATTGTAGAGCAGATGTACAGAAACTTACCCTATATAAAAGTTACTAAGTATGTATTTATAATAACATACAATTAATAATAAATATTATTCATCAACTGTCTTTTAAATGATTGGTTATTGTAGATGACAGTTTTTTTTTTTTACATTTTTATATAGACGAAAACATTGTAGAGCGCTGTGTCAGTGAAAACACGTAAGAAAGTTAATGTTTCCATGAAGCTGAACTATGCAAACTGGCTACAAATATAATTTCAGTAGCCTTGAAAACAAGGTAGACATTACCTACCTACAGAAGCACACAGAATATAGTAATATGGACGTACAGAGACATAACACAGCGTTACAAGTGGAAAGTAATCTCATGAAAGTGATATAATATGAAAAGTGTTTTATTGTCAGACATGTTTGTAGTGGCTACAGTGATGTCAACTAGATAGGACTATATAGTTAGTAGCTACTGTGGCAGTGGAGACAAGTAGTTCAGCAGTTGGCCACACTGGGCAGTGGCTTGCCGTTACAATGGTTTCTCCAGGCGTACCAAGCTGAGAAGCCGTGTCTGCGGAATATCTTCTTGGCACACACCACGTCGTCGTCAATGTTGTCATCTATCAGGGCTGCCACACACACACACACACACATATGCTCTTAGACATGAACTAACATCTTGTAACAAGTGAAGTATTTAAGATGGGGTTCCACCACGCCTGTTGATGAGTGAATCTCAGTTATAAAGCACAACAATATTTTTATTGAGTGACGAGATTTCGGTCAGCAGTTAACATCGAGGTGTTTAGCGTCAGTGAAGGGTGATATGAGGTGAGTATGGAGAAGCACCGGAATGAAGGGCTGGGAAAATGGGAGATTGCCGAGAAAACCCGCCGACCAGCGGCATCGTCCGACACGAATCCCACATGCGAAAATCCTGGGACCGACCCCACCAGGAATCGAACCCGGATCGCCTTGGTGGGAGGCGAATGTTCTGACCCCTCGGCCACCACGGCTCCCTCAGGCCAGGGACTGAGCCACCGACATTGTCGTGGTAATGATGTAAGTGCTGTGTACGAACATTACACGAGCTCATTGCATGGACTAGTTCCTGTATTGCGTCAGGAATGAGCTTGTTTCCTCGTGTATTTCCGTGTTCAGCAGGCGTGGCCCTGACATATACGTGGCTAAGTCTATGTGTAAGTATATACAGGATGTCCAGAAGCCACACCTCGGGAATCTTGGACTAAATTATAGACGGAAGTGTTAAGTGGCGTAATGTGATGAGACAACATTATTCGCGCACAGTATCAACATAGTTCGCAGACAGTTTCCTATTGCTCTGCACACCTGTATAAGCAGCCACCCGCCGCCGACAACATTTCCTGTGAGTGGCCCAGCCGGGGACTGAACCCATATTATCATGCTGGAAGACCTCGATGTTACGTGCTGACCACAATCTCTTCTCTCCCTGGGCTGAGAGAAGGAATGTTTCTATAAGCAGACTACTGCCGCAACTATTATAAACCCTCTGCTGTATTATTAACTGTCTAGGAGCTCACTGGTCAAGACAGGCTTGAAGCACAGCTTCTCCCGCCAAAATACACTCAAACGAATTGAGACACAATGATGAAGGTAAACAATTGAATGCACTAAACTATTGATGTAATAAATGCTTTAGTACACATTAACCTATGGCATTAACAACTTAAAATTAACCTATAAAGTTACTGAAGCTGGCAACAGTCTTACATGAAAATACAATTAACTACATATCTGGCTGTGCCAGGTTGTCTTGTGTGAACTAAATATATGATATGGGCATTAAATATAGTACATTTAAATAATACAACTTTAATCTCAACTCTGTCAAGTCTATTCTCCCGAGGGTAGTAGGGTCGCACTGCATGTTGCAAGTTCCTATACCCTGACTATCCTTAGGTGTGAGAAGGGGAGGGGGGCTGGTGGTCTTGGTGTTCGCATAGTACACTCCTGCACTAACTTGCACTAGAGACACACTAATAAGTAGGAAGCTTCGTGAGTTCAATGTCCTACATGTTATAATCCAGTGTCCTATGTTGTCAATCAGCAGTTACACGGTGTAACACCGAGTGTACACGAGTATAACCGAGGAGACTGTCCTGGCGACGCTCGTCCCTTGTTTATAACCAGTCTTACCAACTTTGCTGATTTTTGTTAGATTTCGGGTAGGGAGAAATATATATTTCAGCGGGCATCGGAATTTTTAGTGGAGCATAATACAGATTCAGAAATGGCTTTTTTTTTTCATTTAATGGTTTAAAGCATTATAAATGTATTACTAAGATATTGTTACAAGTTTGAGAGCACAAACTTTATATGTGGGCAATTCCCATGAGTTCTTTGGGATAGAGGTCTATAATTACAAATAAAAGAGTTAAATTAAGTACTGGATTTAATAGCTCACAAAGCTATGAAATACACAAAACAGTAATCAACTAGAACTCTCACAACACAATTAGTTATGCACACAATTACTCCT